>JAEQML010068743.1:0-18031 GCA_016904865.1 Pissodes strobi | reverse complement strand
TAATGACCTGCTGACCGAAACAAATAATCCTGTTTACAGTTTTGCAGGTGACAGTACCCTTGTCTCCCACTTTAGATCGGAAAAACCCTTGCCAGCGACTGAGACTCATCACCGCAGACAGCAGCAGATTACGGCAATAAATCAAGACCTGGAGAAAGTTCAAACTTGGGGCGACCGAAATTTGGTCCAGTTCAATGCAGCAAAGACCCAAGCAGCAACGTTTACCAAGAGGGCCAATACAGCGGGCCCTGACATCGTTATGGCAGGATCGACCATTCCTTCATCCTCGTCAATCGGACTGCTGGGTGTCTCGGTCAACAGCAATATGTCCTGGCATGACCACGTTGCTAATATCGCAAAATCAGCCTCCCAGAAGCTTGGTGCGCTATTTCGCAACAAAAAACTCTATACACCGCAGCAGTTGCTCTTGCTCTACAAAGCGCAAATAAGACCGTGCTTAGAATATTGCTCACATATCTGGGGTGCCGCACCAAAGCACACCCTAAAGCTGCTGGATTCCATTCAGAAGAGAGCTGTGCGTCTCGTCGGCGACCCGGAGTTGACCCGAAATCCAGATAGTCTGGAACACCGCAGACATGTAGCCGAGATATCTCTGTTTTACAGATACTTTCACGGCAGATGTTCCCAGGATTTGGTCCACCTCATCCCGCCCCTGGCAGCTCCTATCAGACAGTCACGACAGACGGCAAGAGCGCACCAGTTCGTCGCACAACTGGAAACACCTAGAACATCGCTTTACAAGAACTCCTTTGTCTGGCGCACTGCATCACTGTGGAACTCCCAGGACATCTGTTTCCCACTAATTACAACTTACAAATATTCAAGAGCCGTGTCAATCAACATCTTCGCACACAGACCGCTCGTCAAGCGCCATAGGGTCTACCTTTAGTGTGTGTGCCACTGCCATAAAAAAAAATAGAAGGACTTCTTTTATTTGAAGGCATAAAATACTAAAGAGTAATCTATTTGGATTCCAGGACTCAAAGATGAGGGTGTTTGAGATTGTTCCAAAATGCCTTGAATGCCTTTATTATTGCCACAGATGATTCCTCTGATTCTGATGTGGCTTTTTCCCATTGCTGTTTTCAAGCAATTTTGTAAGGGTATTTTTAAAGGCTGGTGACTCGGAGAACCCGCCATGCTGCTGACCCATTGTTCTACTTCCCACACTACCCAAAATTATAGGAGGGCTGGTTAAGTATAGAAGGACTTCTTTTATTTGAATACATAAAATACTAAAAAGTGATCTGTTTGGATTCCAGGACTTAAAGATGACTATGGATGCAAAATTTAGTTTCCTAAAAAGGCCTTCTAAGGGACTGAGCGGTATTGAATGTTGCTGCAGCTATGTTCTGCTATTTCTCAAAAGTATATGATACTGCTGAAGAAGCTCCAGCATTATGGGTTTAGCCCTGAACTGGCTTACATCAAACATATTGGGTAGAAGGTAATCCCTTAGATATCAGGAATATTGGTCAATCAATAATTGAGTACCATAAGGCTTAGCCTTGGGGCCATTACACCTTGTTCTATATATTGGTGGCCGATGACCAAAATTTTGTAGACGGATCGGGGCACGAATGCTCTGAGTACTGGATATCTGATAATGTTAAAAACAAATCAAGAAATGGTGTGACTCAAATTTCTGTTCCCTCAATATCAGCAAAATCAGTGTTTTGTGATTTTGATAACTTATGACTGAAGGATAATATATTGAAGACTCCATCAGTAGTTAGGTTTCTGAGCCTGCATATTGATGCAATGCTCGAGTCTGTTCATAATTATAGTCGCCTCAATAAAAAATACTATCATCATCATTGTATGCTATTAGGACGGTTCGACATAGTTAAGGAATTTCTATGACTCGATCAGTATACTTTTCCCTAGTAGAATTTAATCTGAAATACGATGCGGCGTTTTGAGGTCACGCTACCCAGCATCTAGTTCAGTCAGTATTTTTGTTATAGAAGTGAGCCCTAAGATATTTGTGTAAACTGAAACCAAGGGACCATTATAAACCATTTTTCATTGAGGGGAAGCTATTAACATTCAGTTTCATCTTTATCCTGGAAACTGATGAAAATGATAGATTGCGATTCCCGACACCAAGGACCACTCTCATCAAGAATTCATCGATATACGAAAATCTTAAAATGCACAATCATCTACCTTCGGATTATAGAAGTATTGAGAGTAACAGACAATTTACCCATTTAGTAAAGATATTTTTACAGGACAAAGCATGCTATAGCACCCTCTAAAGATATTCTCATATAGTACATAACGAGAAAAATAATGATTGATAAAGAAGGGTTGAGAAACAGGAAACTAATTAATCTAGAATCGGATATGTTCAATGAATTGTATTACTTTATTGCCTAGTTTCTAATGGCTCATCTGAATTCTCAAGAAAACCCTTTGTCATTCCTATGAGGGGTGTCTATTTCAGAGATGTATTGCCTACACCATACTGACATTTACAAATTGCAAAATACATTTAGAGACAATGAAAATATAAAATTAGCAGGAACGGATTAGAAATCTTTGAAATTTCTTCCAATTGCCTGAAGACAAGTCTTGTTTGGCTATTCTTCCAGGGTAGTGACTCAGGAGAGTCGTCATGCTCCTGCCCCATTGCTCTACTTCTCACTCTATTCAAAATGATAGAAGTGGTGATTGAACATAGAAGCACTTCTTTTATTTCAAGGCATAAAGTAGTTGAAAGTAATCAGTTTAGGTTAGTACATCAAACATATCAACTAGAGAGTAATCTGTTCTCACGGCTATTGATCAATCAACATAGAGTACCCCAAAGCTCAGTCTTGAGGCTGTTACTGTTTTATTATATATAAATGACTTGACTACCGCAATATTTTAGACGGATTGTGATATTGATAAATTAAGATTGTAAAATCCGACAATAATTAGATCTCTGGACCTGCTTATTGATGTAAACCTCAAGATTTATTACCATGTCTTCGCCGTCAATTAGCACGTTATACTCTTAGGATGGCTTGACATAATTTAAGGACTTATTTGGCTCGATCAATATGCAATCTAATTTTAGATACGGTGCGGAACATCACTCAGCATCTAGTACAGTCAGTATTTATACTACATAAGCGAGCACCAAGATATATGTGCAAGTTTAAACCAGCATTAATTTTTAGTTGTATCTGTGTCACTCACAACAAAAAAATATATAAATACTTCTATTGGAAGTGGACTCTCGCCAAGAGTTCATCGATATACCAAAGTCTTAAATTTACAATCACCTTGCTCTCGACGTTTCGATAAGCAGACTTGCTTATCGAAACGTCGAGAATATCTAGCTAATTCATTAGGGTCACTAAACTACATTATTATGCTATCTTTTTTCCCTGTGCTTAACCTTCTCTAAACCACTCGATTTTGAACAGGATAGAGATATAGACCATAGTTGTACTCGACAGTTTCTCTTGAAATGCCCAGTCCTGCCACATCTATAGCACTGATTTGAATCATTTCGGTTACGTGGCCTATATTCTAGTGGCTACCGAAATCATTGTACTCGACAGCCTCTTTTGAAATGTCAAGTCCTGCCACATCTATAGCACTGATTTCTAACATTTCGATTACATGGCCTAACTTCTAGTGGCTGCCGGAAGGTCCCAGTGGCCAGAAGAACTTCGGTTAATTTCTTTAAAATTTCACCCACCTTAGTTAATTCACAACTGTTCGCCATATTTTCTTCCTGGATGGATACGACCCTGATCTTTGGCTTTGAGATGTTACAGGCCGCCTCCAGTGGCGCACACAGGGGGGTGGGGGGCATCGGGCCAGACCCCCCCCTCCCAGTCCGTATAAAAAAGTATGACATCAGGGCGTGGCACCCCAATTTTTTTAGCACAACCTATGTTGCCCCTCCCTCCCAAACATATTTTTTGGGTGCGCCACTAACCACCTCGATTTCTAGGGCTCTACCCAAAGCTTCACTGTTATTATCAAATTTAGCTAGACGTAGTATTTTCTAAGTTTCGGGTTTTCTGATACCATCCATGAAATATTGGGCTGCAAGTTCCTCTTGAAATTCCCCTGTTGCTCCCGAGTACGCCAATTGAATGAGACGTCTAACGTCTGCCTCAAATTCTTGCAGGTTTTCACCAGGTTTGTGATGTCGAGATTTTATTTGTGCCTGATAGCGTTATCTTCTATGTTGGTCGCCAATCGTCTCTCCAGAACAGCTACAAGTATGTCATATTTCCCCTGCCGGCTGATGAGAATGGTCTGTAGTAGTTCCAGGGCAGATCCACGAATCGCTACCTCTAGTGACGTAGCCATTTCTTTGTTATTAAAACCGTTGGCAACAGCATCGGCTTCAAATTATCTTTTATAGGTACATTATAGTAGAGTACATTATAGTAGAGCGTCCAACGCAGTAAAAGCCTTGATGATTTCTGTGGGCACCTCGGGGTTACAAGCTGAAATTTTCACAGAATGAAG
Organism: Pissodes strobi; assembly: GCA_016904865.1. Lineage (NCBI taxonomy): Eukaryota > Metazoa > Arthropoda > Insecta > Coleoptera > Curculionidae > Pissodes > Pissodes strobi. The sequence goes on along the minus strand of JAEQML010068743.1, from coordinate 13,528 downwards.
GCTTTATTATATTAATTCAAAATCCGAAGGTAATAAAAAATCATAACGGGCAGAATGGCAGTATACCTAAAAATCGAGATTATTATATGAACGTGTAGGATATTAAATTATGAATGTTTTCATATATAATTCATCTACATTTTTGTACGAATTATATTTTTTATCATTGCTTGAAATATGCAGATTACATTGGCCCTTACGGCAAAATAAATAAAAAATTTAAATATCTCGCTTCGAACCTGGGCAAAATCTGATTTAAATATACTCATTTTTGTATTCACCTCGCATTCTCTCCGAAATGAAGGCCCAAATCAAAAATTTTTATTCTTGCAAAAAGTTTGCCTTAAGTATTTATAATACATAGGTGCATGAATACATTTTTTTTCTCAAATGGTAATGGAAAAATAGAATTAAATGTAAAAAAGTAATTTTCTTCAAGCAGCGACCGGCCGATCTCTCGCTTCACGAGTACTGTCGTATCTCACTTTTCTTCATAGCTTCCTCTCTCGCGCGCCTATTATACAATACAATAAGTGCTTTTACACCATTACGAGTTAGAATACTAATAATAATAATAGCTATTATTAATTGAATAATGTCAATGAAGACATTTTCGATTATACTGAAATTTATTTTTCCTATACGTTGCTAGGTAATAAAGAAGTAGAAAACAAATCATATACTTAATGCAACTGCTATTTAAAAAAAAGACTAGCTTTTATTCAGCATAGAAAAACTGAAAATGTAAAAAATCTTTATAATAACAAAATCTATTTATCTTCAGTGTCTGTATCTTCTTCAGGAACAGACACAATGACTTCAATTTTGCCTTCCAGTATTTTTTTTGCATGATCCTATGCAACCTATTTAATTTCTTCTACGTGTACAAGCTTTGCTTTCATACAATCTAATAAAAATTTATTTAATTAAGTTTTATTATGTACCGATTTAATCTAATAATAAGTTACCTTTTTACGTCCAAAACAGTGGAATTTATTTATCCACTCTGTTTTTAGTTTAAAAAAAAACAGTTATCGAACTTTTTATCTGAACACGAGCACTCTCATAAAAAGAATTTGAAGTTCGCAACTATAGTGGGGGATTTACCAATATTTTTGATAAGGAAACAAATTGCGAACCAATTGACAACAAATTACTATCCTCTATAGCCAATAAGAAGCTGATACTAGGATTTTGTTGCATTATACTCTCTGCTAAACATTGTATGTTTTATTTGACATGCATCGTGGACTCCAATGACACTGATGTACTTGTACTTCTGGTACATATTAAAAAAATATATTTCTAGAGAATTTGGGGTAAAATGTGGAAGAGGAAATTCGGTGCGATATGTGGCCGTTCATGACATCAACCTAGAGGAAAAACTTGCAAGAAAATACCTGCATTTTCTGCTTTAACGGGTTGTCATACAACCAGCCAATTTTCAGGATTAGGAACAATAAAATGTTGGAAAATGTATCTAAATTATTCCGATTATTTAGACGGTATTGGGTCCAGGAATTTTCAGATGGCATGTTCAATAACATAAAGAAATTTATCATAAAGTTATTTTCAACAAATCCAAACATTTCGTCTATTAATATTTTCAGGACACTATTGGCCTATTCATCGCTAATTGAAAAAACTAGCCCCTACAAAAAATAGTTTAAAATTTCGCAGTATGAGAGCACATTATCAAACTAAGGTGTGCTTCAGTTCTTTAGAACCAAATCCCCTATTACCAGAGGTGACATAATGCGGATGAAAATTTGAGGAGGCAGGAGATATCCAAATTATCCTCAATTTTAACAACACCAGCATTTCCTTCGGATGTAAAAGTATTTATTGCATGTGGATGTAAAAAAAGGTAAATTATTATTCGATTAAATAGGTACAGGATGTCCGGTTATAAATGTAACCCCCCTTTAACTTTTTTATTTGCCCTCGTATAAAAAAATGTTAAATACAAAAATTGTAAGGATTTTCATACAGTTTTCTGCAGTGTTACTAGAAAAACAATTGAACATCGAAATTCTACTGTACAGATTAAATTAATGTTTTTTTTAATGGGACACCCTGTATATTCTTCTGTATATCGATAGAGCTCTTTAAGGAGAGTTCAGTAATATAAGGTTTGTTGGGTCTAGCTATAATAGTTACCACGTAAATTGCAAGAATGTCGGGTATCTGATTATTACTGAACCCCTCTCCTAAATTATTTATTTGGTGAGCTAGAAAAAAAAATCTTCCTTCAGAAGCTTTTCTGATGTTCAATTGTTTTTCTAGTACCACCGCAGAAAAGTTTCTGAAGGAACCTACAACTTTTGTATACAACATTTTTTTCTATCTCACCAAATAAAGAATTTAGGAGAGGGGTTCAGTAATAATTAGATACCCGACATTCTTGCAATTTACGTGGTAGCTATTATAGCTAGACCCTACAAATCTTATATTACTAAACTCGTCTTAATAAGCTCTACCGATATCCGGAAGAATATACGGGGTGTCCCATTTAAAAAAACATTAATTTAATTTGCACAGTAGAATTTCGATGTTCAATTGTTTTTCTAGTAACACCGCAGAAAACTATATGAAGATCCTTACAACTTTTGTACTTAACATTTTTTATACGAGGGTAAATAAAAAAGTTAGAGGGGGTTACATTTATAACCGGACACCCTGTACATAATAAAACTTAATCAAATATTTTTTTATTAGATTGTATGGAAGCAAGCTTGTAGACGTAGAAGAAATTAAATAGGTTGCATAGGATCATGCAAAAAATACTGGAAGGCAATATTGAAATCATTGTGTCTATTCCTGAAGAAGATAAAGACACTGAAGATAAATAGATTTTGTTATTATAAAGATTTTTTACATTTTCAGTTTTTCTATTCTGAATAAAAGCTAGTCTTTTTTAATAGCAGTTGCATTAAGTATATGATTTTTTTTTCTACTTCTTTATTACCTAGCAACGTATAGGAAAAATAAATTTCAGTACCTTATTCAATTAATAATAGCTATTATTATTATTATTATTAGTATTCTAACCCGTAATGGTGTAAAAGCACTTATTGTATTGTACAATAGGCGCAAGAGGGAGGAAGCTATGAAGAAAAGTGAGATACGACAGTACTCGGGAAGCGGGAGATCGGCCGGTCGCTGCTTGAAGAAAATTACTTTTTTACATTTAATTCGATTTTTCCATTACCATTTGAGAAAAAAAATGTATTCATGCACCTATGTATTCTAAGTACTTAAGGCAAACTTTTTGCAAGAATAAAAATTTTTGATTTGAGAATTCATTTCGGAGAGAATGCGAGGTGAATACATAAATGAGTATATTTCAATCAGATTTTGCCCAGGTTCAAAGCAAGATATTTAAATTGTAATGTAATCTGCATATTTCAAGCAATGATAAAAAATATAACTCGTACAAAAATGTAGATGAATTATATATGAAAACATTCATAATTTAATATCCTACACGTTCATATAATAATCTCGATTTTTAGGAATACTGCCCTTTTGCCCGTTATGATTTTTTATTACCTTCGGATTTTGAATTAATATAATAAAGCCTTCATTCTGTGAAAATTTCAGCTTGTAACCCCGAGGTGCGCACAGAAGTCAAAATAAGTTATAAGTAGCACTCTACTATTATCCATTTTATTTGTGCCTGATGGGGTTGTCTTCTATGTTGGTCGCCAATCGTCTCCCCAGAACAGCTACAAGTATGTCATATTTCCCCTGTTGGCTGATGAGAATGGTCTGTAGTAGTTCCAGAGCAGATCCACGAAGCGCAACCTCTAGTGGCGTAGCCATTTCTTCGTTATTCCAACCGTTGGCAACAGCAGCGGCTTCAAATTATATTTTGTACATTGTCCAGGATGTTTGACCGTCATACGTTGGAGGTTTGATATTATGTCCTGTGGCGAATATTCTCTCGGTGAGTCCTCGATTTTTTAGCCTGGTACATTCTGCTTATAGATTCCTCATTTCATGCTGAACGTTTCCTACTTCTTTTTGTACACTCCCAACTTAACTAACGCAACATTTTCTGAAGCCAGTCCTGTTCTGCTTGCCTTTTACATTCATCCTCTTCCCGATCTTCTTGAGCTTGAAAACTTTTCTGAAGCCGGTTCTGTTCTGTTTGCCTTTTTTTCTTGGTTTTGTAAAATTTTCGGAGGCCTGCCCTGTTCTGCTTGCCTTTTGTATTATGGATCTTGAAAAATTTTCTGAAGCTGGTCCTATCTGTTTTCTTTTTATCTTCGTGATGTTGTAAAATTTTCTGAAGCCTGTTCTGCTTTGTTTGCCTATTAGGTTCGGCCTCTTTTCTATCCGCTTGCCTTCTATGTTCATCCTTTTCTCGATTTGCTTCCTTTTTATCTTCTTGATCTTGAAAAAATGTCTGAAGCCGGTCCTGTTCACTTTGTCTATCAGCATTTAGATTTTCCATGAAATCGACGAACATTTTATTTATTTGCTCAATTTGTGCCGTTTGTTGCCTTGTATTTATCAGAGAATGTTATAAAATTTTCATAGAATCCACCAGTCAAAATGGCCTCGTTGACGTACTTCTACCCTCTTGTCTTCTCGAAGAATACTTCATAACTCCCGTCTCATCACAATCCTACTTCTGACACCAAATTTTACGTTTTTCCGTAGGTTCTGACGAAATCACAATTTTCACCATTTTAAAATAATACTCTCTTTATTCTTTATCACTCTATACAATTAAATACACTAAACTACCTTTAAACTTTAACTATTAAATCTTTATATTTCAGAACTCAATGACTAACTCCTCAACAGGCGTTATGCCTGCTATTTATATCCAATCTAAAATGTATCGCGAATACTCCGGACGAAGCAAATCTTCTCTATATTATTCTCGACCAGAGTTGCACGCATCAGGAGAATTCCACAGTTCTTGAATCTTCGCGGCCGGCGATGACTCATACGAATTAACGTAGACGCGACCAGGCTTGTTCTATAGGGTAGCACAAAAGCATTCGGATGGTTGCTTGCCGTGACAGTATTTTTCCGTATTATTCTCTGAACCTAACAAAGTAAACAAACGCAGACCAAAAAACCAAATTTTGTGTTTTTCAGTGCCAGCGAGATCTGAATATCCATTGAACTCTCATATTTTTTAAGCCAAATTATCTCAAAAATGGTTGAACCAAATAACATCAAGCTACATAATTTTAAACTCAGAAAAAGAATGTCTGTTATTATATACAAAATATACAGGGTGCTCTATATATAAAAAATAAGCTTGATCTGACTTCCTTGTATTGCGATTTTCATTTTTTGCTTATTTTGCCTGGTCCAAAAGATAAGCGGAAAAAATACTTCAACTTTGATCTAAACAGTTTCTTCTAATTAATATGCCCTGTAGGTTGGTGTCAAAATATAAATGAAATATAGTGTAAAAAACTGAAGCAACGTATATAATAATGTTATTTAATTAATTTGTTTAAATATATTACGTATCAAAACTATGACCGAGGTTAAACATATGCCACACATCCTGCTCTAAACACATTTCCATATTTTAAAGGCTAAAATTATGAAGTTTTTCAGTATAAAATCATGAACGACTTCATTACCGTTAATGGTATCCGTAAGATTTTACCTGAACTTGTCCCAGTGATCACGCAGCTTCCGGCAAGAAAAAACTGGTCATGCCGTATTCAAAGGAGGGCACCCCAAAGGTTAGCACACATATTTTAATTATCCCAGACCAAAACAATGGCGTTTTTTCACCGAGAAGTCCCAAAAATAACACGCTCGGTTAGAAAATACAAAAACCTTTTGCTCGCCAAAAATGTTCCCATATAAATTTGCATAATTTCCACATTACGTAAGTTGTTGCCAGCTTAGACCCTTATTATTTTTATTCGGTACAAGAGCGTATCCGAGGTAAATCATTCGGCCAATGACAGGACAAGTTTGCCTGTCAAAAAACAATGACGGGCCATAGATTAATCGACCATTCGTTATTTGGAATAATCGTTGCGAAGGTAGTAAGTAGTATATAGTATTGGAACTCATATTTGCGACATGGAGAATCTCAATCAGAAATAAACTGGTCAACAAAAAGGTTGGCAAGATCAATTTTTAGACCCATTTTCAAATTGTTGCAGCTTTAAAAAATGTACATATTTTCTTGAATCTGGTTTACGGATTTTGAAGCACCTCTTTCCCAGATTAAGCAGCAAGAAGTGATTTTTCGGAAGAGTTGACATTTTCATGACATACCGGGTGATCAATAAAGTCATGAAAAAGTACAAAAATCTTAAGGGTGTATTTCGTTACTTCATAAGCTTCTCCCTGATTGAAAGCTCGCTTTTGTGCGCTTTTTATACATGGTTCAATAAGATGAGCCTTTTGTGTTTTGGTGTAAATCCTTCTTCTACCTGGCGGTTTTGAATATTTTGAATTTGACGCACAAACATAATTCGTAATATATATTGGTTCTTCTTTAAAAAAACACAGAAGTTTGACCTATATCTCAGACTACTAGTTACGCATTTTGTGTTGTAATTATATTAATGACAGCTTGAACGTTTTAAAAAGTAGATGTCTATAAAATATGGTACACTCATAGGGTAATAATAATAAAGCTTCATTAAGACTTAATTTGAGACAAAACTACCATGAGAATAAAAACTTTGGGTTCCCAGTCAATGCACTGAAACGCGATCCTAAACAGTAGTGAAGTTTGCCCATAGATCCAGGAACAAATATTTAAAAACTTAACCAAGCAAACATGTCCTCGTATTTACAAACTATTTCTTTCTCTGACCCGCGGGTCCCTTTTGCCCTTTTGTTTGATTAGGTTCGCCTGTGACAATTCTCTATGTGTGTCATCCTGTTTGATTTGCGACAGTTCCACTTTGAATGCTACTGATGACGTCGTATTAGAGACTAGGATTGAGGGAATATGTTATTCTCGAATGGGCAAATAAGCTTGAAAGTGACTTAGATACTTGGATGTCAACTACGGAGAATTAGAGAGTATCATTGTTATACTATGTCTCAAATATCCAAAAAGTATAAAACACCCATGATGTTTTAAAGTCAAGAAAAAGGAAGTTAGAAAGACTAATAAAAATAATCAATGAGAATAAAAAAGGCAATGTAATAGTAATGCATATAGCGAAAAAACTGAATATAAAAGGAGGAAAACGCATTTTTTTTCTGGCCTGATATGCCTTTATAATTTTTTTTAATCATATGCATTCTCCTTAATATACTTGATATATAACATGTCTTTTTGTATATATTCGTAGGAAAGCTAATTCAATGAGCCTCAACCTAAAAGAGTATCATTGCCAGTGTTATGATAAATGGCCAAACTTAAAAGTATGCCTATTTGTGTTAAACTAAGGAAGCCATATTATCGTTGCGCAACATTGTGTTACACAATTGCATTATCCATATACTTGTTGCTGTTGTTTATTTGAATGTGGGATTCGCATGTAGCATTGACTCAAATCAAGTGGGAGCCAATGGAGGTAGTCCGGTTCAGTGACCGCTCCTCCTGCCACGACTTCTTTTGTTTTAACTGACTTTTCCAACTTTTCTTAAACTTTTCAAAATTAATCCCGATTCCCCATAGTCTCTTAGTCAATACACTTTATACTTTTGTATATATTTATAATAAGAGGACAGTTAGTTAGACAGGCAACACTCTTCTCGCTTCCGGAGGACCGGAGGAGCTTTACACACGCAGATATTTTATTCTTAATCATCTACACGAGCCTTACGGCTGACGACTCGTGAGCTTGCGCGCGCATCTTAAACACATTTCTGGCAAATAGATGTCTATATGGTCCAGGGAATTGCTTTCAGCAGGTCTCGTGGCGCAGTGATCGTGGGCTTGTGATACGCCGGCCTGGGTTCGATTCCAGTGGCAAGACAGTTTTTTTTCAAAGGTGTGTTTACAAAAAGTTTTTTCTTCATTTTGGGCATGCCTTGGGTTAGTTTGGTTTTGTTGCGCCCCGTAGCGAGCGAAGCGAACGGAGGGAATACATGAAGTGAAAAAAATATATAAATGTTGGCTTAGAAGCCAGAACCCATGCAGGGAAGCGTTTCTACCCTCTCAATCGAGTCCTTAAACCCTCGCAGATAACTATACGCAAGAGCCATGATTGGCGCCTCCTTACATCGCCAGTATTTAATGGTCCTGTAAGCCTGTCCAGCTTTCTCCTTAGGTTCTTTGAAATGGGACTAAACAAATGCGCTGCGTGTTCCATGCGAGATCGGACGATACCCCTATATATGTGAGTGAGGATCACTGGGTATGCACCCAACCAAACATTTAGGCCTTTCTAAACTTTGATTTGAATATCTGAAACTTGCTTGTTTCACTTCAATTTTGAGTTCAGAGGCATTCCCAGATGACTGAATTGAGTTGCATATGACTTCTCCTAGGTCTGATGAGGACCGCCTTATACTTTTGAAAAGACAGCGAGAAATCATAATCCACAGATCATTGGTTCACTTTTCCCAAAGATCCGTTTATTCTATCAATAACCGAGGGTATATCCTTACCTCCTACCTGAAGGTAGCGGGTAGTACTTCTCTACGGTCCCGGTAGAGGACAGACTGCTACAGGGTGTGGCGAACTCTGCCTTACGCTAGCTACTGATTTTCTCAACCTCCGATGATACCCGGGAAGTCAGGCCCTAACATTGAATCCTTTTAACTAACAATTAACCCTTCCCATATCCTAAGCTACTCGCTAACTCGTTAGGCAAGCGTGGCGTTTTAATGCCAACCACCTTCCAACCCTAAGGAAATGTCGAATTCAAAAACAAAAGTACCCCAGGCTGCTCACAATCACGCACTGAAACATCTGTCTGCCTCAAGGATTCTGTGGGAGGCAAAGTTCGATACGAAATGAAAGGAAAAAGAAGAACTTTCTGGTTGCCACATACAACATCCCTGGAGACCCTTGAAACAGAGCTTGAAAACATTAGATGAGACATCATAGGACTATGCGAGACAAGAATGCCGGGGGAGAACTCTACCGTGCTTTAGTCAGGACATCAGCTGTTCCAAAGGATCTCCACCGACCACCATCATTTGGTGGGAGTGGCCCTTCTCGTCCACCATAGACTCAAACACCACATCACCAGCAGCAGAGCTGTATCAGATCGAGTTACTTACATCGAAGTAAAGCTAAATGCAAGACACAGCACAAAGATCATCCAAGTATATGCACCGACAGCAACCTCCACAGAGGGTGAAATAGAACAGCTCTACGAATATATTTCGAGTGCTAAGAGCTTGGGACGAACAAAACACACGGTGATCATAAGCGATTTCAACGCTAATGTTGGAGAGAAACAAGTGGGAGACCCGGACATCATTGGTTCATACGGCCTGGGCACGAGAAACGACAGGGGACAAGGAGAGGATGTTCTGCATGAACACATTCTTTAAAAAGTCCAAGCAACAAAAGTGGACGTCGAGATGCCCAAATGGACAGGTAAAGACCGAGATTGACTATATCCTAACCACAGCGAAACAACACTGCGCGGATGTATCTGTTCTAAATCGCTTTAATACAGGAAGTGACCACAGGCTTCTGAGAGCGAAACTATGCATAAATACTCGGCTCGAAAGAAAAAAGATGAACCAGAAAAAATCAACAGCGATCCTCCTTGAACTCCAACACGAGAGAGATAAATATTACTCCTACATAGAACGAAAACTCCAACCTGTACTGACGCTGAAAGATCTAGACTTTAACATCCCGCTGAAAGATCTAGACCTTAACATCCTATACGAGAGAATAATCAAGAGCATCCGAACCTCAGTGAAACAAGTATGCTCAGTACAAAAAGGTAGGCCATTAAAGCTTAGTGCAACCACAATAAATCTGCAAAAGACTCGAAGAGAGATGGATAGAGATTCGCCAGACTATCGAGTTACTGTCAAACAAGTAAAGAGAGAGATAAGAAGTGATCTAAGAAACCTACAAGACCCATCTCATATAGCAAGCTATTGAAGACAACCTTAACATGAAGAAATTGCGATCGAATATGACAAGAGGAAAACAGACCATACGAAAAATGAGAAATGAACAGGGAACAATAGTGTATGAGAAGCAGGAGATCGTGACCATCATCCAAAACTTCTACCAAAAGCTCTACAGACAGGAAATGCCAGACGCAGGTTACCAGAGAGATAGCAGAGCACAAATTCTAAATGTGGAATCGGAGGAAATACCGGAGATCGATACATCCGAACTAGAAGAGGCACTGAGATATATGAAAAACTGCAAGGCTCCAGGAGAAGACCACATTACGGCAGAAATGCTGAAAGAAGGAGGAGCAACACTGAAAAAAAGCAATCCTCATACTGCTCAATAAGTGTCTGGAGGAGGGCCGCATCCCAGAAGCATGGAGAAACGCCGCGGTCATAATCATATTTAAGAAAGGAGACTGTAGCAACATCGAAAATTATAGGCCCATCAGCCTCCTATCTAGCTTGTACAAATTACTTATCAAGATCCTGACCAGACGACTGAGTCAAAAACTAGACTTCTATCAACCCATAGAACAAGCGGGATTTAGAAAAGGCTATAGCACCACCGGCCATATCCAGACTGTACGGACACTGATGGAGAAATGTAGGGAATACAATGTCCCTCTTCACCTGGGGTTCGTCGACTATCAAAAGGCATTTGACTCGATAGAAGAATGGGCAGTACTAAATGAATTGGATAAGGCTAGGGTCGACTCCCGATACTCCACTCTTATCAAAAATTCCCATAAACAGAGGAGTTAGACAAGGAGACTCGATATCCCCAAAACTTTTCACCTTGGCTTTGGAAGGAGTCTTTAAGACCTTGGAATGGGAGTCAAAAGGCATTAATATTGACGGAAGGTACTTGAGCCATCTACGTTTTGGTGACGACATTATCCTGTTTAGCAATGATCATGAGGAGCTCACCAACATGTTAAAAGAGCTAAAAGAAGCATCACAAGCAGTGGGGCTTCAGATGAACTTAGGTAAGACCAAGATCATGAGTCCTTATAACACCCAGATCACCATAGACAACATTAATATTGAAACAGTGGATGAATACGTGTACCTAGGCCATAATATAAAGTTAGGGAGTGAAAACCAAACGATGTAGATTGCAAGAAGGGTGCGCCTCACCTGGGCAAAGTATGGTAACCTCTCTCACATCCTAAGAAATCCTTACCTGTACACATAAGAGTTATATCATCTACATAGTGTATCAGAGAATCCTGATCTCGTATAATGTCATGCAGTTCCCGAGTGTGAATATAAGAGGCTTAACCCTCCTTTAGACCCCTACTGCAAATTCCAATAATTTTGTAATCCTGTCCCTTAATAAAAAAAAAATTTATAAACATTATATCGAATACCAGATTGATCAAATGTACAGGGATACCTAGCGAGCACATGTTTTCATACAGTTTGTAAATATTTACATTATCATATGCAGCTGATATATCTAAAAATACACCAACCGCAATCTGACCCTTAGAAAAATCCACAAGAATTCTAGATGTGAGATATATGAGACATTCTAAACTTCCTTTATACAATGTAAACCCAAACTGCAATTTGGGTACTTTCCTTTCATTTTCCAACTTTCACTCAATACGATTTTCTATCATAATTTCCAGGGTTTTGAGCAGACACGATGCGAGAGCTATAGGTCTATTATAGTTCGACGCTGTGTTTTTATCCTTGTTAGGTTTTAGCAACGGACATATAGAAGTATCTCTTTATTCCTCAAGAGTATTCTAAGATCTAAAGCATGCGCAGGTGAAGTGGGGCTATTACCGTTTGCGCCACGCTTATAAGCTCAATTAACATGCCATTTAATAATTGATATTGTGCATTGTATTTTATAACTCGAGATCAAATCCGCACATTCCTATCTCATACCGTGTTATGTAACCTTCAAGTCGAAGCTTCTTACCATGAAAATTGCGTATTTTATAATAGTAAGGGTGCACGTGGGCTAGAATCCCTAGCGACCGTTTTTTAATCCTATTATAGGGCAAATGGAGAGGAAACGGGAATTATTTTTATTTTGTTGGGCGTGCAATATATTGAGCGCTGTTTGATGGACACCTTAATAGATATTTTTATTAAAGTATTGATAATAACAGTAAGCCTCTCGTTTTACCATTACAAATACAATTACTAAAATGATGAGTGTGTCTATTTAATAAGGGCTATATTTATTTTTCGGTACAGATAGTTATCTTAAATGTTCGCGTTTGTTGCTTATATTTTTAATAGTTAAAACCATGGGTGTAACATAATAATTATATAATATCTGTGTATTTCATTATACATAGGAGGTCAAATATGAGGAAAAATTTCAAAATTTTTTCCAAAGAATTTCTTACTATTTTTGGTAAATTGCTTATTGTGAATAAGATATTCTATTTTATTCTAAAATATTAATATAATAATATTAAGAAGGCCTTCATTTTTAATTTTTTTTATAGATTTGCGATATTATGTAGTGAATATATTTTTAAATTCATGTTATTATGAATTCTGACTTGTTCATGTTCCTGAACAATATTTGAAAGTGGAAAGAAAAAACTGCATAGAACTAACTGCCCATTTCATGGACATAGATTAGATATTATTAAAAAAAAAAGCAAAAAATAATGAAGCTGAGCAAAACTATTTATTAGCTTGAATTCAATAAAGGGTTAAGTCTTGTTTTCATATCCATAACAGATTTCCGATATTTTAAACGACAAAAAAAATCATTAATTTGGCATTTTCGGATAAAACCAAAGAAAATTAGAATTTTCTTTGATAAAACTAATAACACCATTTCATTAAATAGGTTTTTCTGTACCTTTCTGGCTTATAGCAAAAAAAAAAAATAGTGAAATTATCCAAATACTGGTTTTAGTTAAATTATGATATAAAAAAATATTTTCGTGCTAGTATTCTTTTGTAGAATCGTCCTGTAGAGCGATATTTTTTGTAGCTGATTTCCGCTAAAAGAAACTTGGGCCTCAATAAATAGCTTATATATCTTATTTACTGCCTTTATTTTTCTCACTACTGCCACCTACCCTTTACAATTTTAGGTGTCAAACTCACCAAAACGATGAAGTGATATTTCACTTTTAAAGATCTTTTGGCCCTCATTTTTAAGTATGTAGCTTTTGTGATTACTTGATTATTAACTTAAAACTTTTTTTTCTGAGATCGTCTAAAAATTTCAAAATTCTCAGGCTGTCAAAGGTCTGAGAATTTTGAAATAATAATAAGACGCAAAACATAACAGTCCGGGAGGATTACTTATTCGGTCTAGGGCAGAAAAATTATCGCAAATAATAGTCCGGTAGTATTTCTTTTTTGCCCTAGGGCGGAAAAACAATGTACTTACTGCTATTTCGTCTCTTTTAAAATCATCAATGCTTTATAGCGATAGAGCCTACCAAAGCTTTTTCTCAACACTAGCTACCACTTTTGACTCAATACAGGTCGATCA
>JAEQML010068742.1:0-18032 GCA_016904865.1 Pissodes strobi | reverse complement strand
CCAAAGTTTGATGTAGGTTTTCATCTAAAGTCGGACTTGCCGCTGATGCAGTTCGACGGCTGAGGGGCAGAGGAGAAAAACCCTACAAAAACTGGTGGCGGTGAAGGCCGTCAGTAGCAGTAGTTTTGTTTTTAACTGTTTTGATAAGGGCTGAGTGAAAGCAATTTTTTTATCGTATTCTTTTCGAAACTTATTACCCGTGCTGTTGACTATACACTTTTACTTACGCTTAGGAGAAAATATTCAAAGCAGCTTACTGGAATTTTAGGTTACTTTTTGTATTTCTGTTAAATAAGGTTATAATATCGTGTTATACCTACTTTTGTAGTTCTTTTCACACACCCACACACACTACAAAATATGAGAGCTGAGGCACAGCTTATTCACCAGCTAGTCATCTTACGGCGCGGCGGTATCCTTTGATATGTGAAAGTCAAGTGCAAATTTTATAAGAGGGCCATGACTTAATATTGTTTTAAACGTCTGGGCATCGGGATAATACTTTTGACACTTCGTTTAATTTAAAATATGTTTTTTTTATCGTCTAAAATCCGTTTAAAAACAATTTTAAATGGCAAAATTGTATAAAAATCCGAAATTTCCGGACCTTGTAGGGAGATAGCCGTTGCTTCGGACGAATTTGTCATGGATTTCGATGAGAAAATTCATTTTAAATTCAGTTCGCTCCGTGTCATTACATTGCCTTGAAAAATCACAAGACTGTGGAAGTGAACCGCTCAGGGCTGTGCCAGGTAGGCGCAGTGCCCGACACTCCAACTTTCCGATTTCGGTAGAGATGACTAGCTGGTAGTGAATAATCTGTGGCTGAGGAATATGACCAACATTTCTTTTGCCATTTTTAGCCAACTTTCTGATGGAAAAGTTGCATCTAGAAAATCTCCTCCTATCAATGGATAAGGGGCAGGAGCTCCAGGCTATTGAAAATAAAGCTTTCCGATTTTGCTATATCCATATTGCAAAAGTATTTTTTCAATGTGTTTTTAACATAATAATCAATGTGTTTTTAACATAATAACATATAATATAATAACATAATAATTATCGTTACAGATACAACCCATTCGTCTAATTTTGAAATAGATATACTTTTCAATTATGACACACATTTGTATTTTTTAAATGAATCATCCTGTAAATTGTAAATTTTTTTGATTTTCAAATTTCTGCCGCTACCATATACTTTACATTTATTCGCCACAAAATGCTTTTATTTCCAGTTTACTTCATGATATTTAGTTATGTTCACACATTGGTTCACACAATATTACATTGGAATTGCTTTTCTGTTATGCTATCTACTGAAAGATGTACATCTTCGTTGGCGCTTTGGATTAAAAAACTTCGAGTTAACACAAAGCGCATTTTTATTATTATTTCTTGTGTACTACGTATTAGCGCTATCTATGGGAGATATATTACACCCGAACTGATTGACGAATATTACAATGGAACCAATAACACAAAGGAAGTACGTTGATGTCCCGTAGCAAGTAGATAATTGGTAACTAACAAAAATAAATACTTTGCATTACTATTATATATTTTTACAACTTTGCAAAATGTTCGTAACTTCACATGATTTATAATTATCAGTGGCGCTTATAATATCCATGACTATTCAATTTTTTATAAACAGTCCAATGTACCCAAAAGAATCTGAGACGTCGCGTCGTATTTATATATTATACACAAGCTCATCTCTCATTCGATACTCCAGTCTTTTAATAGATCAGCCATTACGGTGACATTTGCGTGACAAAAATGACAAAAGCAAGCACATGAACAATTGAAAGCACCGAGATTGCCATTGGCTACCATATTACGTGACAATAGCTACCAATAAGGGAACAGAACTCAACAAAAGGTGGGAAATAGATATGCCTTCGGGGGCTGAAGGTTTGCTAAAAGACAAATATTTGGTTTACGATTTTTAAACTATGCTATTGGGCTTAGTTAAGGAGATAGTGTGTCCTTGAAAAGCATTTTGGCAAATTTAACAATGAGTAGCAGTATAAAAGATGAATTTAATATTTTTTGTTGAAATATGCCATTCGTTTGTCGATGATATTAGTTCCCATTCCCATATTTTTCGTAAAAGCGGACAGGGGTCTTTTAATCTGTATCAATAGCATTTATGTATAATCTGTGAACAAAGAACTATGAATACTCTTCTGTCTAACAGAGCGTACGACATGCAGCTAATATTGTATCAAGTTACTCAAAAGATAACAACAGCTGTGCACTCATTCATGCATTTTAGTACGTATTTCTAAACGCTTCAAATACTTTGAAGTCTCTAAGGTATTTTACTTGCATCAAAATATTTCTTTTAAATATGTATACACAATTTTGTATAAAACACTTATAAATTATTTCAGTTTAATTCAATTATGGACAATACTTTTTTGAAGACCCTTTATAAATTAGTGATAGAATAGTGTATTGTGTACTTATTTGAAAAAGTTACACATTCTTCGCCGATGGTGAAATTTGCTAGACGAAGCGCAGAAGACGCCAGCAAGCACCGAGATCGAGAATGTGCTTTTCCTCCAAAGTACACATACTACTTTTTTGACGATCCAACAAAATAAATAAAATATTGATATTCTTGGAACAGAAGAAACAGCAGTAAGGGACTTACTTTTCCACCCTAGACCTAAAAAGCAATATTTCTGGACTGTTCTTTGCGACATCTTTTTTGCCCTAGAATGAAAAAGTAATATTCCCGGACTATTAAGTGCCATTTCCTATCAATCCTTAAAAATACCAAAATAGCAAGTTTTGTGTTATGCCAAAGGGGTGAAAATGAAATCATTTTCGGAAAATCGCATAAAATAGTCATTTATTTAACTAGGCATCAAACTAGTAGATTGAATGTCGAGGCTGAGGGTTCATAACCGAGCGTAGAGAGGCTAGGAATTCAGCCAAAGCAGTCAATCTACTTTGCTTCCGAGCTGAGCATATAATTTTATTGAATAAAAATTGGATAGAAATCGCAGTTGCTAGTTGGGCGGTTGGTTGCTATGGAAATATATATGCTAATCCAGGTAGATTAATGGTTTTGCTTTATGTCCAGTAAAGCTTTCACTTTGCTGTCTAGGCAGAAAAAATGATGCAAGTATTTTACTGTCAATTGGCGAATAAAAGTATTGTACTCTACTAGCAGGTAATTGAGTATTACTCATTCGGGTTAATGCCGACACACGCCAATGCTCTTATTGCAAACTACCTATCATCCTTGTGCGTAATAGATATCATGTATGCCCGTTGAATAATATACTATTATCTATAACTATTACATTATAGACTACATTAATGATTGTCATAGTAAATAAATAATGAACTACACATTATCACAGCTACTTATACGGTAGATTATGACTGATGGCAGCAAAATATAGGATAATTGCACATAACTTGTTTGAAAGACCACTTCCCGTGTGAAAATCGAACTTGTATCTTATGTAATGTGCTATTACATGTGCCATTTTATGACTCCCCTCGTATTTCCGTTAGCCTTTAACATATCGCAAAGCTAAAAAATGCTCTTATACAGTTTTTACGTAGAATCCAGGGGCGTGGTCAGATTTTTGCTGCAAGCTGTCAATTTTTAGCTATAAATCAAACTTGTATATTTTTTAATGGAACACTCTGTATATATTTCTTTTGTTTGATTGGAAATTTTATTAGCTTTATAAAAATATATTATACATGATATGTATTTTAAATATTAAGCTTCATTTCAAAATTTCACAAAATGAGTCTCTATACGACACACTTGTATTTTTTAATGGAATACCCTGTATATTTTTCTTTCGTTTGATTGGAAATTTTATAGGCTTTACAAACGTATATAATGCATGATATATATATTTAAATAATAAGCTTAAAATTCATAATTTCACAGAATGTATCTCTATACAACACTCATGATGAGTATAGTATAAGCATTATCTTTTAACCAACGGTAGAAGTATTAGTAGGCAGAGGTTATAAGAACAATGGAATTGTCATTTTTATTGGCAAGACCTGTCGGTGGCAAAATTTATATTTTCTGTGTAATATTGAATTTTTTACGATGGCTGTAAATGAAAATTTTCAATATTTTGAAAAATATGACATGTTAGTCTGCTTCATACAGAGCAATGAAAACTTCCGTGAAACTTATCAGCTATATTTCAGTAAGTGTGTTTCAATATTTATTTACCTTTTGACTTATTTTTTTTTCAAGTCATTTTAATTTATAGACATCCCGAAAAAAGGCAACCTGATAGTTTAATGTTTCCCGGAATAAAGAAAAAAAATGATAGAACAAGGAACGTTGCCTCCGTCCTTACTGTCATTTTCCTTATTATACGTATTTGGTAGGGGCCAGATAAACGTTCCATGTTCTACTAATTTTCTCATTATTCCGTAAAACATTAAAAGACCAGGTTGCCTTCTTTCGGGATAACTATAAATTAAATCGATATTAAAATAAAAAACAAACCCAAATAAGTTAAAATGCAAATAAATATTCAAACAAACGTATTGAAATATATCTAACAAGCTTCATGGGAGTTTTCAGCAGACTAACGTGTCATATTTTTCAAAATATTGAAATTATTAATTTTCAGCCATCGTAAAATATACATTTTGCCACTGACAGGTCTTGCCAATAAAAAATGACAATTCCATTGTTCTTATAACCTCTGCCTATTAATAGTTATACCGTTGTTTAAAAGATAATGCTTATACCATCAATAGTATCGTATAGGGATACATTTTGTGAAATTATGAATTTTAGGCTTATTATTTAAAATACATATCATGTATTATATATCTTTGTAAAGCTTATAAAATTTCCGATCAAACAAAATAAAAATATACAGGATGTTCCATTAAAAAAATACAAGTTTGATTTATAGCTAAAAATTGACAGCTCACAGCAGAAATCTGACTACGCCACTGGATTCTACATAAAAAAGTGTATAGAAGCTAGTTTTTAGCTTTGCGATATGTTAAAGGAAAACGGAGATACAAGGGGGGTCGCAAAATGCATTATCTACAATTCCGCCCTGTATCTCACAAACAAAGCGGGCTATGAAAATTTTGTTTATACCGTCATTCTCTTCACAAAAAAGTAGCAAAGTATGGCGAAAACCGCAACTCTCTATCTTAACTCCTAAGTGAGATACCCCGTAATATCATAGAAAATGGGACACCCTGTACTTCATAGTAAATTTAATTTAGCAGTTATTAATATATAATACAGATATTTTTATTGCTCTAAACAAAATAATTGCGTTACTTTTGAATAGGTATAATAATTTTTAATTTATTAAAAATAGTAATAGGACTTGAAGTACTATATCGCCTTAGATACTACTTTGGACTGCATCAGGGTGCATCCTGTGTAGCTTTAGATCCCCAGAAAAGTTAAGATAAGGCTGGCTGACTGTGGGTAAAGGCCCAGAAACTGACCCCAGAAGGCACCTCTGTGATACAATCGAAATCAGTATCATCATAGTCGTATTGCATGCACATAGTCTCCAGGCCCATAGTTTTCATCCGTATAAAATTCAACTAGTACATGAACTTAATGAAGACGATTTTGATCGGCGGTTATATTGTGAAGATATGAGTGAACGAATTATAAACCATGAACATTTTCTATTTAACACTTGCTTTTCCGACGAATGTTCCTTTTTCTGAAATGGCGTAGTAAATCGTCATAACTGCCGATATTGGTCCGATTCTAATACCAGAATTTTTCATGAGGTACACACTCAACATTCACAAAAATTAAATGTTTGGGTTGGTATTTTTGGCGATCATTTAGTTGGTCCTTTTGTCTTACCTGGAAATTTGAGCAGTGAAAATTACTACAAAATGCCATAAATCCAGTATTAGCAACCAGAATTGAATATCAGAATGATCCGCAGTACATTGGGAATAGGTTCATGTTCCAACAGGATGCTGCCACATTAAGCATGCCTGTTCGACAATATTTAGATCAGACATTTTCTGGTCGATGGATTGGTAGAAGAGGTGCGATTGAATGGTCCCCAAGATCGCCAGATTCATCATCTTTGGATTTCTTTCTGTGGGGTCACTTAAAAAGCAAAACCAATGCTACTCAGCCAACATCGTTAGAAGATTTGCGACAAAGAATTGTGAATGAGTGTCTTCAAATTACTCGTGAAATATTGCAAAATGTGCGGCAACGTTTTGAGCAAAATCTCTATTACTGCATGGAGAGTCAAGGTGGTCATTTTCCAACATTTACTTGGCTGACGAGTAAGTTCATTCTTGTTATGTTCTACTATTTTATAATTTTTGGACAGTCAAGTTTTCAAAATATTAAAATCGACTCTAACTTAAAAAGAACTTCGTAAGTGACGCACGAGTTAAAACTGCATTACAATAATAATTACTCTCATTTATTCATTTTTAAACTATTTTGCTGCCAAATTTAATGCATTAATAATTGATCTCCACTAATGACGATGTACTAAAGTTCTATTGAAGCTTTAAATCAATAAATCTTCAATACTACTGAATTGAAGTACATGATAATTTTCATCATTATAAAGGGAATTAAAAGACGATTTTAGGGGTGGTGCCACCCCCGCCTAAGGGGCTGCACGTGAAAACGTGTTTTTTTTCCAATTTTGTGTCCCCACGAAAACAAAATCGAAGGGTCTGAGTGATTTTTCAAAAAAGAACTGAGCTGCCAGTAAATGCCTCTGTTTCCTTTTCGAATACATATTTTTGTAAATGTTTAGTATCGAAGTACAGAAATATGTTTACTAAATTTTACCAAAAAAAAAAAAACGTAAAAATATTCTCTAAATATATATTTGCATGGTGTCTTAAATAGCGCGTACTACTATTGCTATCGCTGAAACGGTAAATGCTAAGAGGTCGGCTAAGAGAAACGTTGCCTTTTTTATGCCTATTCAGGATCCGTTTATGGTATTGCCAAATTCGTATTAGTTTCCAAGATACAGGCTGATTTATAAAAAATGCCTAAAAATATTTCGTCGATTATTACAAAAAGTGATAATTTTTGAGACAGTTTAAATTCGATAGTGTTGTAATTTTTCCGCTCTACAACATGGTGCCTTCACATTTCACCTCCAGCGTTTCGTGTTCTTGCCACCACCATCAAATTAATTTTCATAAATGAAGAATGGTCAATAAAATCTCGGGTATAAAATGTACTAGAAAGTTACCAGAAATCTAGTACCGGAGAATGTAATATTGGCACCACAGTATATTCAACACCCAGTTAGGTCGCTTCGTTGATCTTTTTCAAACACCGGCGTTTTTTACCGCCGGCGCCGGTCGTAAATCATGTACTGGCAACCATTAGAGCCGATATACGGGGTACGCCTAACTATATTAGAGGAGTAAATAATATCACAACGAGTACCGACACTTATCAATAAAATATTTGTTTGTTTTTGTACTTTTACTTTCTTCCAATAGAAAGTTAAAAAGCACAGATTGTAAATATGTTTTTAAGTTAAATTCATAAATTAAATGGACTTTGCCTCTGCATTTTTTACATTTATGGAAAGCTAAAACAACTTGAAAATAAAGCAAACGAAAAAAAGCCTTAGGAAGTTAAAAAAAATTAAATCGTATAAAGAAAATCCGAAAGAGTGAGAACTCAATAATTATTGGTTTTTGTTATTAAATAGGTAAATATGTTATTACATACTGCCCAGGGGACTTTCTTTCCGTATATGTTCTTAAATTTAAAAACCTAAATAACTGGTCACTTTTTTTGTTAATAAATTTTGCAATATCTTTAACTGTGAGACTCCTTTATTCGTTGTTTGACTTCTGTCTCTCTTTCTCTCTGTTGGTAAATTTTAGTGTATAATATATAGGGCTTTTAGATATTCAAATGGGAAAGTTTTGCATAGGTGTGAAAACGGTACATTAAACATTTTTCTAAACGCTATTTCCCATGCCATCTTGTATACAAATTGTATTAAAATTTGAGGTGAATTCGTTATCTAATATTATAACTATGTTGGGATTTAGAAGCTTCGGCAAAATGCACTAAATCATAGTTTTATCCACAATATCGAAACAGAATTTTTGACCTCGACGCGGGTTTCGCTAACCATGTTAGCATCATCAGGAGATGATTAAAACTGTTAGTTTAATCATCTCCTAATGATACTAACATGATTAGGGAAACGCGCGTCAGTGCAAAAATTCTGTTTCGGTACTGGTGGCTAAAATTCTGCTTTAGTAATATTATAAGATAATCCTTAATTTTTTTGGGGGACTGTCAGACCTCAAAATGTCTTGTTACCACCTTCATGTGCTTTTAATTGGCAATTGATGTAGATTTATCCACGTCAGTTGTGTTACAATAATTTAAGCAAATATCACATAAATGTTTTAGAAGGCATTTCCGTAAAAAATAACCACCATCATAAACAAGTTCATTGCCTTCTTCTGTTATTAATATCGCATAATCGTTAGTTTAATTTTTGAAATTGTTTTAGTACACTACAGTGTTTCTGCTGAAAGTCATTCCATTTTAATAGATCTGGTGGTAACAACTAGCGCCTTCCAAACAATTAACACTTTCTGTATCATCATAGTAATTTACGGTATAAGTCCGGTAGGTGACTTACGCCAAGTCCTAGGTGAGCGATTTACAGTCGACGCGAACGCGAAGCGCTGGCGATGCCGTACGAAAAGTTAATATAGTCGCACGGCATCGCCACTGATTCGCGTTCGCGTTCGCTGCAAATCGCTCACGTAGGACCGGGCGTTAGTACGAGTTGTTTTACATACGAGGCGACGTAGGAGCCGAGCACGGAATATAAACGGGTACTGTATTAAGACCTAATGGACGTGTATCGTGTAATATTTTATTTCATACTGTCTTTATAATTATTTTTAAAATTAATAAAAAGTATTAAAATTTTAAAAATATTAGTTGTCAATCTAACAATCGCTCCAACTTAACAATGTTATATCCATGGTTATTCATAGCGAATTATGGTTTTCTTTTGTTTGTCACTGTCAAATAAATTACGGTATCAGATACTGTAATGTTCGATTTACCGGCCTCAAATGAGTCCGGGAAATTGTCATTTAGCGGACAGTATGAAGTAAAAGTATCTTAACGCATACTGCAAATATGGATGGCAGTAGGGTTTCTGGCATTTCCACAAGCATTTCTGGCTTGTCCAAAATAGTTTTCCAAGCAATATTGATTTCAATTACGTGTTAGTAAAAATGAATAGCTTTAGTTTTAAATTCTTCCTATAATTGTACTATTGAGGAAATAGTAAGCGTCCAACCAAAAATTAAATTTATAGTATTTTTTGTTACATACTTCCCCGTTTTATTAACAACTTCTAAGATTGTAAATAGATTATCCATTTTATATAAAAATCGATTTGGTCCTTTGATGCCATAAAATCTTGATAATATTACTTGAATTTAATATACCAAAACCATTAATTGCAATAAAATGGGCTGTGAGTCTTGCTTCCTTAGGTAGTTTTAAAAATTTCATCATAAGGATGCATGGCGATAGAAACGGAGTGTTAATATTGGTGCTAATCTATACTCTTTTATTTTATCTAAACTATACATTTGTGCTAAGTATGCTTTCTTTATAGATTCGTTATCTACAAAAAAAATTCTGTTGGGGTTTGGAACCTTCGGTAAAAGGCACTAAAACTGAGTTTTGCCCACAGTACCGAAAGAGAAATTTTGCACTCGAGGCACGTTTCGCTAACCATGTTAACATCATCAGGAGATGATTAAAACAGTTTTATTTATCTCGGTATTGTGGATAAAACTCTGTTTGAGTAAGTATAACAAACAGATATGAAACAAATTCTTGTCGTTTTAAGTAAATGTGGAATATCAAATAAATGTAAGATTCTAAAATCATCTACAAAAAATATGATTTTTTCAAATCATTGACGTTTGTAGAATTTTGTGAAAAAAGGTATGCCACAGGTTGTATCCAATTATATGAAACTTCACTTGCCATAAATACTAAGGCAGTGGTAGTATTATTGGATGGATGCGCAATATTTTTAAACGTTTAAATGTATTTTCTTTTAATAATTTTAGAAACCCTACAAACATTAATAAAAAATATATTATAGGCATTTTTGCAAGTGTAGCAAAGATTTACTTATTGCTGGTTCTGTAATATGTTACTAAAGATCTTAGAAATGCATATCAATTGGACTGGAACGGTCAGAATGGATACCTATATCAATACGTATAAAATTAATTAATAAAGTTAAGTTAATAGATAAAAAGTTTAAATAAACAGGTCCGTAACGGTCTCGTTTGTGAAATTCATGATGTTAAGATTTTCAAAAAATTACGTAGTTTTATTTGTATTTTCGCAGTTCTGAATAGAAACTTAAAGGCTACTTTATATGAACTCATTAGTTTTTAACTTGATCATACGCGTAAATATGTGTAACCACTTTGGTTTTTTTACAGGAAGATGTGATACGGTGTTTTTTTCAAATTGGTGGGTTTATTAGGTAAAGCAGGGAAAAATAAATAAAAAACAATTCATGATAATAATTATCAATTGGACAGACTACTTTTGAGACGATTCATGATTTCGGTTCTCTATCTCTTTCAAAATTACACCAACATTGATGGTAAGACAAAACTAGACAAAAAATATTTGGGAATATCTGTGGGAAAAATGATATAAACAAAAATCTTGAAGATCCTTTATCTAACAGAAACTTTATTCCACAAAAAAGTATTTTTTTTTTAGTTTTAGCAGTTATGCTTTACCATCAATTTTGGTATATTGGGGTTTGAAACCTATGGCAACATGCACTAAAACGGGTTTTTATCCATAATACCGAAACAGAATTATTGCACTCGACGCGCGTTTCGCTAATCATGTTAGCATCATCAGGAGATGAGTGGAACGGATTCCGTGAGATTTTGTTAGAGCGCCCGGAATCGATTAAATTATTAACTCGTTGAAATTATTCGCTTTTCTCTAATATAACAACCTTATTACATTTGTCAGCTTTTAGATAGAAAACATCTTTCTTCTTCAATCTCTTGATTATACTTTTTCCTTTTCCAGGACGAGAGTTAACATTATTATTAATTAAATTTTTTGAGATCTGTTTCCTGCATGTTTCTCTAACAAATCCTTTAGTAGAGTCAGACAGCTGATGTAGAATAGAGCTTTCTATATTACCTACAATATCAAGTAAGTTATCCTTAGGTGGAGGCAATACATAATTCACACCCTTATTTAAAAGATCTAATTCATCTTTATCAAAAGATTGAGAAGGTTTACTACTTCCTGAGAACTATTAGACTTAGGATTCATTTTCCTGAGTTTTTAAAGTTTTTTATTGATGGATGACATTTTCTTGTTATTCGATGATTTAGATTAACAAATATTGAACATGAAGAATGGTACGAGTTCCAGAGAAAGATGTTTTTAGTAACTGATACAAAATACGTCAAGAAAATGTCAGAAAAATATTTAGGAAAATCTGTGGGAAAAAATCATATAAACAAAAATTTTGAAGATCCTTTATCTAACAGAAACTTTTTCCCGCAAAAACGTATTTTTGATCAGTTTTAGCAATTATGCTTTACCATCAATATTGGTATATTGGGATTTGGAACCTTTGGCAACATTCACTAAAACAGCATCCATAATACCCAAACAACAACGATTAAATTATCAGCTCTTTGAAAATATTCGCTTTTGCCTAATATAACAGCCTTATTACATTTGTCAGCTTTTAGATAGAAAACATCTTTCTTCTTCAATCTCTTGATTATACTTTTTCCTTTTCAGGAAGGCAGATGTTGAATAGAGCTTTCTATATTACCTACAATATCAAGTAAGTTATCCTTTGATGGAGGCAATATTTACAATCAGGCAGGCAGATGTTGACTAGAGCTTTCTATATTACCTACAATATCAAGTAAGTTATCCTTTGATGGAGGCAATATTTACAATCTGTACTTGTTAACTTCCTATTGGAAAAAATAAAAGTGCAAAAACAAACAGATATTTTATTGATAAATGTCTGTACTCGCTGCGATATTACTTACTCCTCTTATATAGTTAGCACAGATTGGCGTACCCCATATATCGGCTCTCATGGGCGCCAGCACATGATTTACGACCGGGCGGCGGCGGCGGTAGAAAACGCCGGCGCAGGTGTTTGGAAACGATCAACGAAGCAACCTAACTGTGTATTGAATATACTGTGGTGCCACTATTAGATTTTCCGGTACTAGATTTCTGGTAACTTTCTAACATTTTATAACCGTGATATGATTTTGTTTTTAGTTTATGCATCAGTTCAAAATCTGGAACATTCCATTTTGAAGAATCTTAGGCAAAGCTTAGTAGTTGTGGATTCAGTTTATATTTTACGTTTTTGCCCTTATATTAAAATCTATTTAATTTTATGTCAGTGATCAAACGTTATTCGAGCTGGTTATCTCAGGGTTTATTTCATATATTATTAATTTACTTTCTTTTTACTAAAACTCTCTTCTGCATTGTTTAGAATATTGCAACTTAGGCTTACGGAGAGACCAATCTATTGGTGTAAATATAGTTCATAGAATAGACCGTGTGGTTCCATTCGAAAGAAGTTACTGCCGTCTTAGTTGCAGTGAGCAAGGAGAGTGGGTCAAGTTGCATTAATACTCTATTCAATACTTTTTGAACAAATTGTAACTACTTAAAATTTTTAAAAACTTACAACAGAGTGTATATACAGATAAATAGTAATATTTCATCAATTCCGAAATTTCATTACGGGTTAACTGTTTTCAGTTTCTAGGAAAAGTTTGTTTGGTCTTACTTTATATTAACAAAAGTATTGGCCTCAACTTTCAAAATTTTAGTTTGGTTAGTGTTACAGTAAATATTTGATAATAGAGTTCGTAATACGAGGATTATGCGATTGCGGCTACAAGTTATATTTTATTTCCAAGTTTTTTTTTAACTGTCTGCGCAACGATAACTTAAGGGTAGTTTTATTAAAATAAAAGCTGGTGCCAACCAAACTTGATTTTGACAGTAATTTATTTTGACATAATTTCATAACCTGGTGTTACATTCTGAATTTGTCAAGCAGGAAAAAGGAGAACAGCGAGCCAACCTGAGCTGAGCTAATGTAGGAGTTCTGCTAGAAAAGGAAAATTGGTATTGTTCCGGGTAAGTGTTCCGGCGGACCGCTTGAGGATGCACCTCATTAACGAAATGAGGCGTACCAAGGCAGAGCTCCACTCCCGAAACTCCGGCCTTACTGAGGCGGGGTGGTTTTTGGTCACCACGGAGGATGAGGAATCCAGGGATTGGCTGCTCAACACCTGTCAGCCACTGACCGAGGGAGAAGTGTCCTTCACAGCCGTGAAATCGGCGGACGCCCCATGGCCGGTGGAGATTGTCTTCACCTTGAAGACACTAGAGCAGCCGAAAATAGAGTATGTCACCGAGATGCTATCCATCCAGAACACCACCTTGAGTGTTCCGGAGTGGCAGCATCTGAAGACCGAAGGACAACCAAGCAGTTGGCGCCTTCACTTCCTGGTGAGCAGGGAGGTCGTGGCTGGACTAGAGCTGGCCGGGTGGATTGTCTTCTTCGAATTGGTCGCTGTGCGAGTTTACAGGGTAACCATTCGGAGAGCACCCACCGGGCGGGGCACTTCAGCCGAGACTTCCAAACCATCAGGAAGCAGGCAATAGCCAAGTAAGGTGGCTACCCCTATCCATGGTGTCCCCCATGGCGCAATTAAGGGTAAGTCAAATAAATCTCCAGCATAGCCGAGATGCTAGTGCTGAATTGGCAAGCATCATGGCTGGACAATCTGGAGAGATTGTACTAATACAAGAACCTTACTTTTTTAGGGAAAACATAAGGGGACTTGGGACCCCCGGCTTTACCATCTTGGCCGGGTGTGAAGGAGTAGAGAGGCCGAGGACATGTATCGTGATGCCCAGGGAGCTGCAGGGAACTCTGTTACCACAACTAAGCTCCAGGGACATTACGGTGATCCTGCTGGAATACATGGTGAGTGGCACAAAACATAAGTTATTAATTAGTAGTTTATATCTTCCGTATGATAACGCGCAACTTCCCCCAACGGAAGAATTAATAAGGTTAATAGAATACAGTAAAGACAAAGGTCTTCCACTAATCGTGGGGTGTGATGCAAACGCGCATAATATCGTTTGGGGGAGCACTAACACTAACGCGAGAGGTACGGCTCTATTAGAGTATTTCGTATCGGAAAACCTTGAAGTAGCTAACGTAAATGCGGAACCAACTTTTGTGAATCGGCTTCGTCAGGAGGTTATCGATATTACAGTGGTAACTCGAGCATTTGCGGAAAAGGTAGCCAATTGGAGGGTAAGTAGGGACATAACTATGTCCGATCATAGAATGATCCGATTCGAAATTAAATCGGATAAGATGGAGAAGCCACTGAAAAGAATTCCGAGGGCAACAGACTGGAACAAATTTAGGGAAAGTCTGGTAATGTCCATGGGAACTTTAGGGCAGGCTATTTCATCAAAACAAGAACTAGAAATTGAGGTGGTAAAGCTAAACAGTGTAATCGTCGACTCCTATGAACAAGCGTGCCCACTTAAGAAAGCGAGCGCCAAGAGGCTGCCTTGGTGGAGTGATACTCTGGACCGTCTTAAAAAAGACGTGAGAAGATCACACCGCCACGCTTTCAGGGAAGGGCGGCAGGAGCTCTGGGACGTGTATCTGGAAGCCAGAAGGAAATTTAAAATCGAGGTCCGACGCAGCAAAAGAGACAGCTGGAGGAAATTCTGTGGAGAGATGGAGTCTCTCTCGGACTCAGCGCGTCTGCTTAAGCTGCTGGGCTCGGAAAGACAAAAAGAGATTGGCTCTCTGAAAACAGGCGAACAATGGACGGCGAACAGAGAGGAAGCGATAGAGCTTCTTCTAAAAACCCACTTCCCCGGAGAGGTACAGACTACCAACTGGGACGAGGAACCAGAGCCAGAGATGGACTGGAACCTTGCCCGCAGTGTGGTGACTGAGGAATCCATAGCTTGGGCAGTGGGGGAGTTCAGTCCATATAAGGCAGGAGGGCCGGATGGAATTATACCCATGATGCTGCAGGCGGGCCTTGACACGTTACTCCCTTACTTAAAGAGAGTATTCGAGGCCAGCGTAGCACTAGGGTACGTTCCACAAGCTTGGAGAGCAGCGGATGTCGTCTTCATCCCCAAGGCAGGGAAGAGAGACTATTCCCATCCCAAGTCCTTTAGGCCTATAAGTCTAACTTCATTTTTAATGAAGACAATGGAAAAAATGATTGACAGGTTCATCATGGAAGAGATCTTAACTGATTCTCCGCTACATGATAATCAGCACGCCTACAGAAGGGGAAAGTCGACTGAAACGGCTCTCCATTCTGTAGTTAGAAGGGCTGAAAAGGCAATAGAAAACAAAGAAATGGCGCTAGCGCTCTTCTTTGACGTAGAAGGAGCTTTTGATAAGGCTAAAACGAAAACTATCTGTCAAGCCCTCCAGGCCAGGAGAACACCAGTTCATTTGGTCAAGTGGGTAAAAACGGCACTGGAAGACCGAAAGATCAGCGCCACGCTGGGAGAAGTTCGCGTCGAGGCCGGGGTAAGAGGGGGTTGCCCACAAGGCAGCTGCCTCTCGCCACATTTGTGGTGCCTGGTGATGGACAGCCTCCTGAGAAGGTTAAATCTTGAGGGATTCTACGCACAGGCATATGCTGACGACGGGCTAGTAATGATCACGGGCAAGTTCGTGAGAACGGTCTGCGAGCGTATGCAGGTGGCGTGTCGGATAGTTCAAGGTTGGTGTGAGGAGAATGGTCTCTCAGTAAACCCAGGGAAGACCGAACTCATTCTCTTCACAAGGAAACGAAATCTAACAGGTTTTATACATCCCATACTCTACCAGACGAGACTGAGCCTAAGTCAACAAGTCAAATATTTGGGAGTGATTTTAGACAGTAAATTGACGTGGAAGGCACACGTTGAACAGGTGGTGAATAAGACAACCGCGATTATGTGGCAACTAAGGAGAACGGTAGGTAGGAAGTGGGGTTTAAAACCTTACATCCTCCAGTGGCTGTACACTGCTGTGATAAGACCGAGGATTTCCTACGGATCCGTGGTCTGGTGGCCAGCGGTGACCAGAGCCACTAATGCCCAGAAACTGGCCAGACTGCAAAGGCTGGCTTGTTTGGGTATTACCGGAGCATTGAGAACAACTCCCGGAGCAGCACTGAACATCATCCTGGGGCTGCCGGACCTCCCGATCTGGATTGAGAGAGAGGCAATGGCGGCTCACAAAAGGATGATCGACAGTGGCCTATGGCGAACGGACTACACAGGGAAAGGCCATACGACTATTGCCGCCAAAATGAGTAGGGATCTACCCATCATTGCGACCAAAGGCAATATTCCAGATGGCAGATTAAGACTGAGAAGGAATTTCCAAGTGGAATTTCCATCAAGGGAAGAGTGGCTGTCAGGCCAGGTACGTACGCCGAGCGGCGCACACGCATGATACACTGACGGCTCATGGATGGCTAATACACAGTCATCCGGAGCCGGTGTATACCTAGACAACACTAAATCAGGAGAAAGCACTTCGCTGGGGAGATATGCCACTGTTTTCCAGGCGGAGGTGTTTGCTATTTTGGAAGTAGCAACCAAGGCGGAAGTAACAGAAGGTGTAGAGAGTATATATATTTACTCGGACAGTCAAGCCGCTCTCAGGGCGATCCAAAAACCCAGGGCAAGCTGTAAGCTAGTTCAGGAATGTAGAGACGCCCTAGACAGATTGGCTGTGCACAAGGAAGTAAGACTCAGATGGGTTCCAGGGCACAGTGGCATCGAGGGCAACGAACGGGCCGATGAATTGGCAAGACAAGGCTCAACGAGCCACCTCGTCGGTCCAGAACCTGGTTTGGGCTTAAGTAAAAGGCAAATCTCTCAGGAACTAAATAACTGGGCCTGGAGCAAGACAAAACACAATTGGAGAGGAAAAGAAGGATGCAGACAAGCCAAGGAAATGATTCCAAATCCTGACGGATCCAAAGCAAGGCGACTGCTAAAAAAGAGCCGAGAGGACATCAGGAACTTGGTAGGTATTCTGACTGGGCATGGAAGCCTAAACAGACATCTGCACCTTATCGGCGTGAGGGACAGCCCACTCTGCCTGAACTGCGGGACAGGGGAGGAGTCCTCATACCACTATATAGGAATTTGTGATAGGTGGAGTCGCCTAAGGAGGAAGATACTGGGAGCACCAACACTTGCTCGGGAAGATCTAAAGGATCTGGACTGGGAGGACGTCCTCACCTTTATCAAGGTGACGGGCCGCTTCAGTGCGGGCCGGGTGTTGGAAGTAGCCAGGTAGGGGAGGGCGGATCGGGGATGGTGAAAAGGGACTTATAGGCCTACTTACCGGGCTTCGGCCCCCCCACCCTTACTACTACTACTACTAAGTGCTGTTTGGTAGTAGACTTTTACTGGTCGGGTGTATTCCCTACTAATTTTTAGGTTCTAGTGGTGGCTAATCAAACATCGTTATTTGAGTAAAATAATAGCCTTACATATTCTATTGCAAATTTGGCAATGTTAGCCAAAGACGCATAATACAAACATCCTCCCTACTTTTAAAAAGTGAAAAGTACTCGGGGGGGGGGATCCTCTTTTAAATAGCAATATAAAAAAAGAACATAAATCTAATTAACACCTAATGGTGGCGTCAATAGCTTACCATGTAATTACCTTAAATTATTTAGTGATAAAAATTACATAGTGAAATATACACACACTGCAGGTACATAATTAAAAAAAAAATAATGTAGATTTTTTTCATTATGCAAGTGCAATTTGTGCATATCTTACCATGTAATATCCGTTTTGTATTCACCACTAAATAATTAAGGGCAATTAGATTGTAAGTTTTTGACCCGCCTATTAGGTGTTA
>MU194735.1:1180-18033 GCA_016904865.1 Pissodes strobi | reverse complement strand
GACAAAAAGTGCCTTAATGCTTATTCCTATATCCATTTATATATTTGCTTATAAGGTATTTATTAATACGGTCCTGTCTCTGCAAATAATATTTAGTTAGTAGCAGCTTATCTGACTCAGTTATATTTACACTTATTGACCTATAACAAATTTGCTGACTCTGTATAGTAGTTTATCCGACTTATTAAAACCCTTTGATCTACCTAAACTTGCTGACTTTGTTTATAGAAATGAAATATATTTGCAACTCTCTCATATCCACTGCAAACATATGCCTTATTATTTTTTTGTGTTATTGCTTTGTAACACCACCTTGTTTTACTTTTAGTTTTTTGTTTCGTTTAATAATTATTATATCTATCATATCTTGTAGATTTGGATTTTCAAAAAAAAATATTATATCCAATTTTGTTCTGTTTGATTTGCTATTTGATGTAAATTAAGTCACAAAGGTTTTACTCGATAAAAGAAAACTGTAAAATACGTTACTCAAACTTCGACTACTCTTTTTTGGCTTTGCGGCTGGCACATGGTGAGTCTCGTTTGGTTGGTACCTTGGTAAATCGTTGGTTTTGCGTTTAGTAGATTTTTTTCTAATATTACGTTTCCATATTCTAATTTTTCGTATCTTAGGTCTCCTTATTCTAGATTTATTTATCGAAGGCGCATTTTACTCTAATCTATGTTTGTACCTACTTGACTAGCTTTGTATTATTTCATTACCTATGTATGTCCTTATGCTTATATATTTCTTCAATGTTTTCACCTGGGATCTATCCTTTGTTCATACTTTACATAAACCCTTCTTGCTTATATATCACTTCACCTTGGATCTACGCCCTTTTTATTCTCTTAAGCTTTTATGATCACAACATTTTTGCTGTGACTTCCTCTCGGCTGCTGTTTCAGTCCATATATTCCTAAGTTCCCCGGCACCTATATTTTTTTCGTGTCTTTTTCGTTATTTAGGTCCGTGGGCTAATACTTTTAATATTTTCAGCTAATATTATTTCAGGTTCAAGTTTAAACTTAGGACAGAGTGATATTTACTGAGTAGTTTATGCGTTTTAGTAGTTCACAATATGTAATGAGGAGACATCGATGGCGACATCTTCACAATAATTCACACTATGGCACAAATAATAAATTTTCTTGTTTACTTATCAGTGTTTTGCCATAACCGCACTAGTGGGAAGCAGAAACAATTTATTTTTTTAATTAAAAGCCACCCCCAAATGTATAAACAGCACTGCCGAAAAACGGTTAAACGAACAAAAGGCCTCAAAGCAGTATAAGGTTTCTGCCTGTTAAGAATGCGTCAAAGAAATCTCTTAATGAGATAAAAATCAATTTCCTTTTCTACTTCGCGCAGGCAAAAAATGCTTTGTGGTGGTGTTGTTTGCTCGGAGGGAAATTCTCGATGTTGACGAAAATAAGCTGAGTCTCTTGGAAAATTTTTTATAATTATATTTACGGAAGATTGTGACACATTTTTGCGGTCGCATTCTTTAGCAAAAAAGCACGGTTGTTTCTCACTTTAATTGTTTTTGTTACACATAGCAAACATTTAATAAATTTAATCTGCCGTGGTCATAAAGGAGTCTAACTAGCTACGGTATAATTAATTTAATAATAAAACTGAACCAGATATATATAGAGCTCTAACTGGAAAAAGCTGGAAGGCGTTGTATCTAATTGAAAGTGGAAGCCACGTATCGATCCTCATCCCTAAGAGAAAAACCGTGTACGAACGGCAAAACATATAAGACTAAAGGGCATATTTTTAATTAAAGCCTCTCAGGCAAATCCGTCTATAAAGCGGCTTATAAGCTATCTATCGCTTTTGATCCGATTATAGAGTCACAACGCTGCGTAATTAATAGTTGACCCGCTTAAAACAAAAACACAAAGTTAGAAACGTACTACTGGCGAGAACCGTAAAACGTATTGATTTTAACTTGTAACTGCATATTTCGTCGCGAAAGATATTATATCCAGTTTTACCATGGAATTTCATTTTCTCTTCAGAATTTTCATTATCTAAAGGGCAAAATATAGAGAGATAAAGATTTTCTTCAAGATAGTGGCAGAATAACACGGTCTAATAAAACTTATAAAGATATCACTCATGCTAATGAATTCATAGCTACGTCACTAAAAGAATGAATCACTTGGTATGCAACAAGAATGATTATTAATGTGGGGACTTTACCTTGTCGTAGTGAGAGGGCTTAGTAGCCTCCAATATACAGGGAGCGATGCCGGCGGTAGAAGAGCTACTGGTAGGGCCACCCATGCCGGTAAGGTCTCGATGGATCGAGGCGAAGCTAAAAAGTCCAAAACCGCAGCGTCTAGCCTAGAATGGGCGGCTGCAATCAGCGTCTGTTCCCAGACTGAGCGGCTGACTCAAGCACTCACCAGCACGCCGGGCCAGCATGGTGTTTTAAGGCTAAAATTCCGTAAATGGAAATGCAAAGGAGAAAGAAAAGGCCCTCAACGCTCGGCGGATCACCCGTTTCCAGCCATGGTAGCTGTTGGATCAGACGGAGATCAGAGGGTGCGAAGAACCACCGTGTAGGACCAGGTTAACAATGATGACAAAAATTATATGTTGCTACCTATAATACGAGAACGCTTCTACAAGACCAGAAGATCTTTGAGCTGTAGGAGAAACTTAGCAGAGTACACTGGGATATAGTAGGTCTTAGCGAAATCCGCTGAAGAGGAGAACAACAGCTCAGACTAAAATAAGGAAACACGTTATACTTTAGAGAAAACTAAGATTGATCTGAGGGAGGAGTGGGTTTTATAATACATAAATGAAATAATGATAAGATCCATTATCTTGGGAGTATAAGCCCTAGAGTTTGATTTTTGGTCCTGACATCAACATATTCTGATGAAGAAGTGGACACCTTTTATGAAGACGTTGCCATGGCAATGTCTAAGGTTCCAACACATTTTACAATAGTAATCGGAGATTTTAATGCTATACTTTGAAAAAGGCAGGACGGGGGTGAATTCGCCCTTTTAAATTGGGATAGGAGAGAGAAATGACAGAGGAAACCTCCTGTTGCAATATCTCTTAGAACACCGCTGTAACGTTATGAATACCTTCTTTAAGAAATCTCGGCAACGAAAATGGGCATGGATTAGCCCCAACGGAAACACGAAGAACGAAATAGATTTCCTCATTACAGATAAGGAACAAATCATACAGGATGTAACAGTACTTAACCGTCTATCAGTGGGCAGCGATCATAGAATGATAAGAGCAACAATAATGTAAAAGCTGAAAAAAGAGAAAGAAAGCTCCAAATCACCAAAAATAAGAAATGGAATACAGTTGCAAACAAGGAGGAATATCAAGAAACCATAGTTGAAAAGTTGGGAAATATAGACACAAAGGATATAGAAGACCTAAACAACATAATACTACAACCGTTACAAGAAGCCCAGCAAATACACTGTACCCAGCGAAGTGATCAAGAGGAAAGGATCTCAGTAAATACCCGTCATCTTATGAAGCAACGATTGGAAATTGTACACAGACACTCAATCAATAGAGCAAATTGAGGATATTGAACAAAAATACATGGAACACAAAATGGGTAACTAAAGTTGTGGAAGAAAACAAGAGCATGGAAGTACTCAGAAGTAAAATTGCACTAGGAAAGGCAGAAATCATTAAACTGGAAAATGCAAATGGGCAAATGATCACAAATAAAGAAGAAATCCTAGAAACTGTGAAAGATTTCTATGCAAACTTATACTGCAATAACGAAGAGCTGGGATGCACTGAGTTTTCAACCAGGGATCAGAGGAAATGCCTGATATAACAAAGGAAGAAGTCTTAAAATCAATGTCGGAAATGAAGAACAATAGGGCGCCAGGTGAAGACAACCTCATGATTGAGGCAGTTAAGGAAGGTGGAGAACAACTGTTAAGGGTCGTAACAAAACTATTTAATGGGTGTCTTACAGAAACCACAACACCTGAAATCTTGAATAATGTAGTTATAATAGTCATGCATATGAAGGGAAATATTGCAAACCTGAAAAACTATAGATCAATTAGCCTGCTCTCTCATATTAATAAAATGTTCACCAAAACTCTAACTAAACGTCTAACATCGAATCTGCACTTCTATCAACCTACAGAACAGGCAGGCTTCCGATCGGGGTACGGAAGAAATGAGCATGTACAGGTTGTTAAGAATTTTATTAAGAAATCCGTTGAGTACAATAAACCGCTCGTGTTAATATTTGTGCACTATCAAAATGCGTTTGACTCCATTAAG
Organism: Pissodes strobi; assembly: GCA_016904865.1. Lineage (NCBI taxonomy): Eukaryota > Metazoa > Arthropoda > Insecta > Coleoptera > Curculionidae > Pissodes > Pissodes strobi. Next base: position 13,733 of record MU194735.1, on the reverse strand, counting down.
CATAGTAAGACGTTCAAAGCACTTGCTGACTGCCGAGTAGACCATAGGTACTCTGCTATACTGCAACACATATACGAAAATGAAACAGCAAGCGTGAGACTCGGGGGTGACAGGGTGATACAATCTCCCCTAATTTATTTACCACTTTGCTCGAGTATATATTTAAAAGTATCGAGTTGGAGGATATGGGTATAAATATTAATAGTGAAAACTTCAGTCACCTTCGATTTGCTCACGATATTATGCTGATCCCGGATAGCTTGGATAAGGTAGAAGAACTGCTTGTAATACTAACAGCTGCTTCGCATAAAGTCCGGCATTAAAATCAATACGTCAAAAACGAATTTCATGGCAAATCTAGTCCCTGGCCGGAAATTTCTGGTAGAAGGAAAAGAAATCCTCCATGTCACATCTTACAGGTGTCTGGGGCATGATATTAGGATTGGCAAAGATAATCAAACCTGCGAAATTGAAAGGAGAATTTGATTTAATGTGTGCCGCCTATGGGAAGCTAAAACACCGATGAAATTCAGCGAATAACATATATGAGATGGAATTGGGCCGGACATATCGCAAGAATGACCAACAAAAGATGGAGCAAAAAGATCATAGAATGGCGTCCGAGACAGGACCCATTCAGGAACAGAGGCCAACCGCCGCGCCGACCCGGTGAAGGGACGACATAAAGAGGATAACAACAAGATGGATTCAGGAGGCACAGGGTCGAAATAGATGGAGATTGCTAACGGAGGCGTATGTTCAGCAGTGCTCGAGACAGGCTGTTTGAAGAAAAGGAATGAGAAGAAGAAGAAATAAAACAAGTAAAGTGAGTGACAATAAACGATAAACAATTCCTAGGTTACCCAAAACATGCTAATCATGCTTAATTTACACTTTTTGAGTCCACCAGACATATCAACTAGGAATATGGTGGTTAAAACACCGGTGAAATCAAAAATAATATATTCTATAGTGTCACTCAACTAGTAAGTCTTGATAATAAAAATTACTTAGACTTGCCTTAAGTTAGTGTGGACATTAACGGACATTACCATATTATAGGAATAAAATAACATCAGGCATGTTCAGAGAAATGTATTTTACCTAATGGAAAATTTCTTGCGATTAGAAAAAGTGTAGACGTTGACTATAATGGAGGTATAAACTAATCATCAATTTAAAAAGTTTAAAAAAATACTTATGTGAACATCACGGTAACCTGCTGAACTGCCCAATATAGGCTCATGCGTAGCTCTCCAGACAACCAGAATGAAGTCAAGGAGCTTCTGCGATGGAAAAAGCACTCAACATCAACATGTTTAGGGTTTTTGCGTAAATACCCAAAGCAAGAAGAATTTACAAAGAAAATAAAACACAAAAGAAGAAAGTTAATATTTTACTTGCTAAGGGATTTTATCTGCTCTAACGCTGAGATTAGCTAGGCTGCCTCAGACAGAGCCTTTGCAAGGAAAATTTTAAAAATATTGTTACGTTTTTCCCATGGGTTCTTAACAAAATTACAACTTTACTATTTTCAACTAACACTCCCTTTATTATCTACCACAGGATACAATTCAACGCAATAAACTACTTTTATAACTTTACAACTAAGCTCTTTACACTTTAACACTCAATCATTAACTGAACTAATTATCCGACTGCCTAACATTCGCCTTAGGTCTGCTTATATATAATCTTAAATCTATCACGAATATTCGGGAAGTATTCCGAGGCCACTCTATATGATCTCGACGAGGTCATCGAGATAATTCCAGCGATCCTGAATCTTCGCGACCGGCCGGGCGATGACTCATACAGAGAAGCGAGCGGCACCGCGGCTAGTTCTATATGGTAGCACAAAAACCTTCGGACGGTTGTTAGTCGTGACATTGCCTCCCTCTTAAACCTTACCGTCCCGATCAGACACTTCATGTCCGTGATATGCTTTCAGCCTGTCGAGGTGGACTACTTTCAGTTTGCTTCTGGGGCTACGCTGAATTCCATACACTACGTCATTAATTCTTTTGATGACTGTATAGGGCCCTTCCCATACTGGCGTAAGCTTCGGAGATCTTCCTTTCTTCCTTTGCGGATTATATAACCAGACTTTATCGTTCATCTGAAATCCCATAGAAGTAGCTTTGAGATCATATCGTGTCTTCATTCGGCCGCTGGCCTTCTCCGTGTTTTCTCTGACTAATTCATGGACGCATAGTAACTTTTCCTTAAGGGAGTCTGCGTAGTCTTGAATTTCCATATCCTGGTTGTCTGGATTTCCGAATAATAGGTCACAGGGTAAACGGAGTTCTCTTCCAAATAAAACCATGGCTGGTGTTAGTCCTGTCGTGTCATGGACTGCTGATCTATAGGCCATTAAAAATAGTGGTATGTGTTGGTCCCAATCCTTCTGATGTTCATCTACGACCTTTGACAAATGTTCTTCAATGGTCTTGTTAAACCTCTCAACCATGCCGTCTGATTATGGATGTAAGGCGGTAGTCCGTGTTTTATGGATGTTGAGTAAATCACAGACTTTCTGGAAAACCTTGGATTCGAAGTTGCGTCCTTGATCTGAGTGCAACTCTAACGGAACACCAAATCTGCTGAATAAGTTATTCACAAGGACCTCTGCTATGGTAACAGCTTCTTGATTGGGGATCGCAAACACTTCAGGCCATTTACTGAAGTAGTCAATTGCCACTAAAATGTACTTGCTACCATTATTTGTTTCTGGAAAAGGGCCAGCTACGTCAATGGCGATACGTTCAAACGATAGGCCCACATTATACTGTTTCATTTTGCCCCTAGATCTTGTTTTGGGTCCTTGGCTTGCGGCACAGGTTGAGCACTGCCGACACCACGATTTCACATCTTGGCAGTACTTGACCCAGTAAAATCTGTCGCGAATCTTGTCAATCGTTTTGTTCACTCCGAGATGAGCACCAGACTTTCCATTATGAACTTCTTCCAGAACTTCCGATATCTTCCTCCTTGGTACCACTAACTGTGTCTTCACTACTTTCCATCGGCGCTTTCCCAGGCTCGTTTAAGAAGTCCATTTTCCACCACCAGGGAGTCCCACTGAGCCCACAGAGTTTTAAAAGCAAGTACTTTAGTTGATATCTCGCTCCAGCTTGGTCTTGGTTGATGTTCTTCTTTAGCTCTTAGCAATAGTGCCATTTCACTATCTTCAAGCTGATCCTTTTTAAGTTGCTCTGTGGTCCGCTGCTGATCAACCTCAAATTTCGTTTGCCTAATGGGAGTAATTCCTTGTTGATCTATTCTTTGGCAATGCTCACAATTATCCTCGCATGGCCTTCTGGATAAAGCATCTGCATTATTATGCAATCTCCCTGCCCTGTGTTTAACCTTAAAGTTATATTGTTGTAACTTTTCAAGCCATCTGGCTACCTGTCCCTCAGGCTGTTTCATATCCAAAAGCCATTTAAGTGCTGCATGATCAGTCCTTATCAGAAATTCTTGCCCGTACAGATATTGATGGAAATGCTCAACAGACCGTACTATTACCAAAAGCTCTTTTAGGGTTACACAGTAGTTACGTTCAGGTTTCGAAAGTGTTCGACTGTAGTATTCGATAACCCGTTCTTCTCCTGCTTGTACTTGTGATAATACTGCTTCGATGCCGGTGTTGCTGGCGTCTGTGTCCAATACAAATTTGCCCTTTTGTTCCGGATATCCCAATATTGGACTAGAACATAGGGCCGCTTTTAATTTCCTGAATGCAGAATCACAGTTATGATCCCAGTTATGATTTGCTCGTTCTTCAGTGAGCTTATGTAAAGGTGCAGCTATATTTGCAAATCCTTCGACAAATCTTCTGAAATAAGTACATAATCCAAGGAAGCTCCGCAGTTCGTGTTTGTCGCTAGGACGAGGCCAGTCTTTGATTGCTGTTTTCTTTCGTTGATCAGTTTAGATTCCCTCTGATGACACGACGTGCCCGAGAAATTCAACTTTTTGTTGGAAGAGAAAACATTTCTTTGGATTCAGTAAGAGCTGAGCATTCTTGATTCTAGTAAAAACTTCATGCAGGTTTTGTAGGTGCTCTTCGAAAGTTTTTCCCATTACCATTACATCATCAAGATAGACAAGGCATGTCTTCCAAGTGAGGCCTCGTAGAACAACTTCCATAAGATGCTTAAAAGTAGCGGGGGCATTGCATAGTCCGAAGGGCATAACTTTAAACTGATATAAACCACTTCCGGTAGAGAAGGCAGTCTTTTCCTTATCCTGTTCGTCAATGCGTACTGTGTCGTCAACGTGTCGTCAATTCTGGGAAGTGGATGGCTGTCCTTCTTGGTGACGTCATTGAGCCTTCTATAGTCCACGCAGAATCTGGTAGTCCCATCCTTCTTGGTGACTAAGACAACAGGAGATGACCATGAACTTGATGACTCTTCAATAATTCCATCTTCAAGCATTTTATCCACTAATGTGGTAACCTATTGCTGCTTCGTCACTGCTAACCTCCGAGGATGCTGCCGTATGGGGTGAGCACTCCCAGTGTCGATTTTATGTTTTATGATGTTCGTTCTTCCAGTATTGCCATTTTTCTTTTCAAAGGCTGTGCTCTGCTCTTTGATAAATTGTGTAGCTCTCTTCAGTTCTTCGGAAGACAGATGTTGCCACGACTTCTGGAAATGTTCTAGGACTTCCTTAGGTGATGTTGAGGGTGTTACTTCTGACTGCGTTTCGCAACTGGTTACCCATTGCACCGGCTCGGAAGTGGCTATTACATCTCCTTTATCGATTTTGATGGAATTGGATGAAATATTTGCTATCCTTATCGGCATTTCGCCGTCGGTTTTGACTAGTGCTTTGCCTACGAGGTGTTTGCAAGGCAAATCGTGGTGTTGGATAAGTCCGATGCAGCCTTCAAAATCCTTCTCCAATTTCCCAAAAATTATCTGCTCGATATTTCCGCTTATTCTGACAGTACATGCCGCCACTACTTAAGTCGGTGTGCCATCGTCTGTTTTGTTAAGGATGAACTCTTCGGTGCCAAACTTCAGAAGATTAAGCTTGTTGTCAAAAGAGAATCCATGTTGACCGATGAGATCCATCCCCAAAATAAATTCGTCTTCGATGTCGGTGACTAACACTGCGTGGTGTGATTTAATTCGTCCCGGTTGAAGTTCGATATCCATTTCCCCAAGTACTTCAGCTGTCTCACCGGTAACTGTACGTAAAACTACATTCTTTGGTATGAGTAGAACTTCTACTCTATTTACTCTGTTGGACCTTATCAAAGATACCGCCGCACCAGTGTCAACAGTAATTGTTATGGCTCTTCCGTTGACCTTTCCTGTAATTGTTTGACTGTCGGCGGCTTTTCCTAGGCTTTTTATGGAAACGATCCTGGGGGCTTTATCTTCTTTAGCCAACACCCGCCCCGCAATGTTGACTAATTGAAGTTTTCCTGATTTGACTTGGGGGCCCTAACGTCTCTGTATGGAGATCTAGACCGTAGTTGTACTCGGCAGTCTCTTTTGAAATGTCCAGTCCTGCCACATCTATAGCACTGATTTGATGTCTTTCGGTTACGTGGCCTATCTTCCATTGGCTCACGGAATCTCGCCGTGGCCTGAAGAACTTCCGTTAATTTCTTCAAAATTTCACCCATCTCATTTAATTCACAGCTGTTTGTCGGCTTTTCTTCCTGGATGGATACGGCTCTGATATTTGGCTTGGAGATGTTACAGGCCGCCTCTATTTCTAGGGCTCGACCCAAAGCTTCACTGCTGTTATCAAATTTGGCTAGGCGTAGCATTTTCTGAGTTTCTGAATCTCTGATACCATCCGCGAAATATTGGGCAGCAAGTTCCTCTTGAAATTCCTCTGTCGCTCCCGGGTAGGCCAATTGAATGAGACGTCTAATGTCTGCCTCAAATTCTTGCAGGTTTTCACCAGGCTTCTGATGCCGAGACTTTACTTGTGCCTGATACAGTTGTCTTCGGTGTTGGTCTCCAAATCGTCTCTCCAGGACAGCTACAAGTATGTCATATTTCCCTTGTTGCCTGATGGGAATGGTCTGCAGTAGTACCAGGGCAGATCCACGAAGCGCTACCACTAGGGATGTAGCCATTTCTTCATTATTCCAACCGTTGGCAACAGCAGCGGTTTCAAATTGTCTTTTGTACATTGTCCAGGACGTTTGACCGTCGTACGTTGGAGGTTTGATATTTTGTCCTGAGGCGACCCTCTCGGTGGGTGCTTGCTGTTTTAGTCTGGTAAATTCTGCTTGTAGTTTCTTCACTTCTTTCTGTACGTCTCCTACTTCTTTTTGTACATTTCCAACTTCTTTTTGTACATTTCCAACTTCTTTTTGAATATTGTTTACTTCTTTTTCAAATTTCTCATTTTCCGTCCAATATTTTCTGTAATTTTCCTTGCTCGCCTACAATTACATCCAGCATCCATTTCTGAAGCTGGTCCTGCTCTGCTTGCCTTTTCTCTTCCTGGTCTTGTAAAATTTTCTGAAGCCGGTCCTGTTCTGCTTGTCTTTTCCCTTCCTGGTCTTGCAAAATTTTCTGAAGCCGGTCCTGTTCTGCTTGCCTTTTATCTTCTTGATGTTGAAAAAATTTTTGCAGCCGGTCCTGTTCTGCTTGCCTTTTACGTTCATCTTCTTCCCGATCCGCTTGCCTTCTACGTTCATTCTCTTCCCGATCCGCTTGCTTTTTATCTTCTTGATCTTGAAAAATTTTCTGAAGCCGGTCCTCTTCCTCTTTCCGATCCGCTTGCTTTTTATCTTCTTGATCTTGAAACATCTTTTGAAGCCTGTCCTGTTCTGCTTGCCTCTCAGCATTTAGATTTTCCATGAAATCGGCCAACATTTTATTTATTTGCTCCATTTCTGCCGTTTGTTGCCTCGTATTGACCATAAAACGATATAAAATTTTAACAGAATCCAAACGGTCTCGTTGACTTACTCATACCCTCTTCTTTCCTTGAAAATACTTCACAAGTCTGGTCTCTTCACGATCCAACTTCCGACAACAAATGTTACGTTTTTCCCGTGGGTTCTTAACAAAATTACAACTTTACTATTTTCAACTAATACTCTCTTTATTATCTACCACAGTATACAATTCAACGCAATAAACTACTTTTATAACTTTACAACTAAGCTCTTTACACTTTAACACTCAATCATTAACTGAACTAACTATCCGACTGCCTAACATTCGCCTTAGGTCTGCTTATATATAATCTTAAATCTATCACGAATATTCGGGAAGTATTCCGAGGCCACTCTATATGATCTCGACGAGGTCATCGAGATAATTCCAGCGATCCTGAATCTTCGCGACCGGCCGGGCGATGACTCATACAGAGAAGCGAGCGGCACGGCGGCTAGTTCTATAGGGTAGCACAAAAACGTTCGGACGGTTGTTAGTCGTGACAATATGTATTAAGCGTCTTCGTGGGGTTACAAAATAGCGACGCGTAAAGATGAAAAGGCAACTCACCTGCGACGAGGGCAGTGAAACAATCCCAATTACCGCACAGAACATAGGCACCCAACAAATAGTGCACTAAAGGTAGCATTGGATGTAGAGTTGTCATTTATTAGGAGAGGTATCCGAAAATTGCTTGTACTTTGTGACTAAATGATATTTCCGGAACTAACGACCAAACTGATAAGAATGCAATCATGGAAAGTATATTACGATTGATATTAAGGGTTACTATTTTGAACCCCAATTAGTCACTGCTGAATTGGTTAGTGTTTTGAATATCACACGTCTATTAATGTTATATCAGCATTGACACATTCAAAACCCCTGGTCAGTTTTCCGAGCGTTTAAAGTGATTAATAAACGTTCAAAGTAGGGGCCCTAAGAATTAATATTATTTTAAAATAAGTGATCGATTGTCACTGAAAAGCTGATGCACTAAGCGAGTTAACGATGATATCATTGGCTATGAAAGATCGAAAAGCATCATTAATGCCTCAATAGTGCTTTCTAAGCATCGCTCATTCAAACTTATTAAAAGCAATATTAATCAATCGTGATACACAATTCGGAATCACTTGCAACAAGAATCATTATTAATAATTGCCTGTGTTAGAATAAGTAAAGTGTGTGACAATAAACCATAAGCAGTTCCTAAGTTAACCAAAACATGATCATGCTCCGTTTACACTTTATGAGTCAACTAGCAATATTGAGGTTGAAACACCCGTAAAATCAAAAATAGTATATTCTAAAGCGTCTTTCAACTAGTCAGTCTTGATAATAAAAATAACTTTAGACTTGCCTTAAGTTAGTGTGGAAATTAACTAACGTTACCATATTAAAGAAAAAAATAACGGCAGGCCTGTTCAGAGAAATGTATTTTACCTAATGGAAAATTTCTTGCGAAGAAAAAAAAGTGCGGACACTGGCTTTAATGGCGGTATCAACTAATCACCAAATTAAAAAAATAAAAATAAAAGTTGCTTATCTAAACATCACGGTAGCCTGCTGAACTGCTCAATAGAGACTCATGAGCAGCTCTCCAGGCAACTTCCAGAAGGAAATATCTATACAACCGACGTGACGGACAAGGAACTTCTTCGAGGGAAAAGTACTCAACATTAACATCAACAAAAACTTAAAGCAATAAAAATTTACAGACAAAGAAAATAAACCACAAAACAAGAAAATTGATATTTTACTTGTCAAAGGTTTTTTTTACTCCAACACTGAGATCAGCTAACCTGCTCCAGTAGGGCGGAGGAGACAAAGCTTTAGCTTATAACCAATATCGCGTACCAATGAATGTTTTGTTTAATTGACGAAAGTCGCAGTCTTCAGAAACATCATAGTTCGTGATGCGTAACTCGAAGTGGCGAGCAGATACTGCCAATAAAGTGCGACTTTCTACGACAGGCGCTAGGCATAATTTTCTAAGCTACAATTAATTTATATGGATGATTAGTTAGAAGGAAATTGGCCTCGAGTTAGCTTTAGTTGGTATAAAAAAATATTACAAACATTTTAGGTTCTGGTGAGCTGAATTTGCGACAATTAAATTCAAATTGTTTAACACATTGGACATTCTACAAATATCCAATATATCAATGCAATCAAAAATAGTCAGGAATCGATGGTTTTAAGGGTGTTGTGTAGATCTAAAATGATAACCTATAATATCTTACTATTTTTCTTGTAAGGTGGGAAAATACTGTTTACGTACACCCTCCCCGGCATTGAGTGGGTTGTTTGAAGCTTTCATGTTTGCCACTACGCTATACATCTTGTCCTGTCTTTCAACAGTGCTTGCTACGTCCACCTACAGTTATTCTATGTATAATCTCTATATATAAGTGAGTATTTCGCCATCATTGGCCAAAGCCGCAAACTTCCTAATAAAATCCTTTGGCATTTTATATCTTTTTCCCGTCAAGTCTCCGCAGTCTCATAATTTAGTAGCCATTTGAAATGTACACATGGGTGGCTTTCCAAGTTCTTATAGAATTTCTCCGCTTTCTGCAACAAGTGCTTAATCACTGGCTCCCATTTCAAGTGACAGGTCTTTATTTCGTATAAACCATTGTGCTTCAGCCGCTCTTCTCACTAACTTATTATCAAAGGAGATAAGCCTCTACAGATAGGACTTTGCGGTATTTTCCCAAACCGATGAGCCATACAATATTTGCGCCCTGACAATGGCCTTTAGTATTATGAGTTTCGTTTTTATGTTCATGCTGCTTTTTCCACTCACAATGCAATACATTTGCAGCGAGAGCAGCGTGGCTGCAAATGAACGAGTGAACGAGTTGATGTGTTTAACCCAAGTTATTGCCAAGTACTTTACATCCCTTCTCCATGGTATTTCCTGGTTGTAAATTTTTACCAGACTTCTTGCCTGTAACAGCCCTCTCTGAAAGATTATTGCTTGAGTTTTAGTTGGATTAATCTTGATTTTGTTCTTGATGGTCCACTTTCCATATGCATTTAAATTATTTTGCAGCGTTCTCGCTATTATCTCCAGATTTAGGCTTCTGCTCAGAAATATTGTGTCGTCAGCATATAGGCCAGTGAATATACTTGGATCTCCAGTAAAGTCGCTTATAAAAAAACTGTATAGTAGTGATCCCAGCACGGACTCCTGCGGGAGTCCGTGCGGGAGCTTAACATTTTTGGGAATTCTTTTGCCATCTTATGCTTTATGCAGTTTATGCCATCTAGACCAGGGGCTCTCCTTATTTTGATATTTTTTACCATTCGATTGATTTACCATGGCGCATCGTAATCTTCGATCTTTTTCATTGGCTTTATAAAGTGTCTTATTATCCTTTTTGCGCTTCTCTCGTACTGCTCATCCTCATCATCATATTCATTGTTTCTGAATGTGTTCTCCAATGTTCTTGAGAAGGCATCCGCCTTTTCAGCATCCGAATAGTCGCAGGTCTTACTCCTATAGTCTCTTATTGGCGCTTTCATAACTCTAGAATGGGCATTTGGCTCTCTTTTAGCTTCATTAGTTTCCTCATTAGCATAGCACCTTCGTAATCTCCTATTTTTACGGATTAAATTCCTAAGCTGCATTGGAAGTGCATCAATAGATCCCACTTCCATTAGTTTTGCGATAGTATTGCCAGTATAGGCCTCCTTCATTACTCTGGTAAAATCAATTATATTCTTTTCTATGTCTCCTTCATAACTTAGCTTTGGAGATCGCAACACTGCATCCATCTTCTTGTACCCAGTCCAGTTAGTTGTTGATCTTGTCTTAGCCAATTTCCTTTCTGCACCTTTACCACTGTCAGCACAATTGGATTGAGGTATGAAGTTTCTTCATTAAACACTGTCAGATCCATGCTACTGTGAATCTTCTGCAGAACAGCTATGTTCAGTACCTCCGGACGTCCGCACCCACTAGGCGCCTCTGAGCACAGCATCACCAGACAAAGTCCTATCGCTGCTTGCTCCAGCCTTCTTCCTTTCCTACAGGTCTTCGTACTATTCCATGCGATTGAATGATAGTTCATATCTTCCACCATTACAATTGGAAGGTTTCCTCCCATCAGCACTGCTACATCTCTCTCGTTCAACTCCTTTCTAGGTCATTTATACACTTAAATTATTTTAAAACTTCTATTCATAATTTTCGCTACTATAGTTAAATTGCGTATTTCGAGCTCCTTACTACCCAATTCATAACTTGGGATGTATTTTCTCACCAGCGCCGCCAATCCATTTCCTGCGACTGCTCCCCCATCCTTCCTATATGCATTAAAATCCTCGAATGATACACTCACTGCTTCCGTAACCATTATTTCCTGCAAAGTAAGCACTATTGGTTGATGTTCTTCTAAGAAGATCTCAATTTCAAATTTCCTTTGTCTGACTCCTCTAATTTTTCAAAAGCCAATCCTTAGAAAGTCATTAATATTTTCCAGCTTCATTGTCATATCATCTTGTCCCGCTTGATCCTGTGCTGAAGGTTTTCTTGTTGTTGCTGCAAATTCTTCTTTATTTACCACTGTTGCCTGTGTAGTAGTAGGCCGTTTCTTCTGTCCATTTTGAGCATCCGCGATAGCTGGCTGGATGTCCATTTTCCTTGCAGATTACACATCTGGCATTATTTTCCTTCTCATTCCTTGCTTTAAGTGAAGTACATGAGTCGGGGTATGGCCACCCGCGTACTTAACACATCTCTCAGGCACTGTGCAATTGCTCTGCCCGTGCAGCATTGGATTGGCCAGCCCATTTTCTTTTTTGGAGTCATCTTAACCAGCATATCTATTAATCTGTCCAATGCATTCGCCGTTTTCACAATGAACATTGGCAACTGCTGCTCTGTTCGCATGGAGTATATTTTACTAACCTCCACATCCTCAAATCATATCTCCTGTATTTCTTGTTTGATTATTTCCACCGATGTTTCCATGTCAAGTCCATATTTCCATTAAGAATTTCGTTAGTTTCCTATGGTCATCTGCACGCTTGACGAATATCTTCGAATTATCTCCCAAATCTTCAAAGTCAATGTTGTTTCTTTTGAGCTTATCTCTAAAACTCATCCATCTTCGATTTCCTTGTACGGTTACTGGAGGTACTTATTTTACCTTTTCAGCATAGGTTTGCGCTTCTTGCCCTTCCATCTGCTCTTCTGGTTCCTCCTGAGTTTGCTGCGGCCTTTCCATCCTCGTGCCGCTACTCTTTGTACCTAATTCGGGCCATTCGCCTCTTCGTTGCCTTCTACTGCCTCTATCCGTATTAGTTTGAGTTTTCAATCCTTTATTACATTTTTCAACATCGAAATTAAACTTTTCAGCTCTCTCTTTCTTTTTCAAATTAATCCTTGTTTTTCTGTATCTCATTTATAAGAATTTCAATCGTTTTATCACTTTTTTTTTATACGTGCTGAACACATGCGCCTATTGTCTCTTAGTTCACCAGTAATCCCCGAGATATCGTCCTCCATTCTTGAGATCTTTGCTTGCTCCATCGAGCTGTCGCTCATACTGTCATTATCCTTTGTCCTTTTCGTGGTACTCACGCTCTATCTATATTTTAAGTCACAAATGGGGGGGGGG
>JAEQML010068739.1:0-18034 GCA_016904865.1 Pissodes strobi | reverse complement strand
CTAATGCTAAGAAACAAAAACAACAACAATCATCTTTGTTAATATAATTTACAACAGAACAAAAACATTTCTAAAGGAACCCACTCATCTAGATCAAACAAAGTAAATGTTATAGTTATAATGACAAACAAATATGTAAAATTCTCTCAGATGGTTAATACTACAAAATGCTTGACAAAGATCAAGCATCCACATATCACCAAAAAGTATCAAAACTAAAAAATAACAAATTAATAGACGAAGCCTAACAATGTATAATCACACGTTACCAAAATTTTATGGATCCCAGAATTTCATAAACCAACCCTATCGGATCACCAATTATTAGTTTTTTCTAACGAATTCTCCAAACAGCAAAGCATTATTTGTAACCAATATTTTTACAACAGCTTACAATAGAGACAATACTTTTGAATGTGCTGGTTTTATTGATAAAAAAACAGCTTTGTAATAATCAATCTTGATGTAGTACCTCTGTATATTAATTTTCCCTACTTCTTAATAGAATAAAGCATTAAATCAAAATGAACTCACATTTCAGAATCCACCCAAATGGCACAAAAACAATTTCTAGAAATAATCAAATTTATCTTTGATACTGGTTATTTTCAATTCAACAATTATTATAAACCTATACTAGGCACACCTATGGGAGTACCTCTTTCCCCCGTATGTTACGCATGAGCTTCTGTCTTAGGCGTCCCAAAACTTTAATTTAAATTGCCATTTTCATAAAAGTATGTCGATAACATTATTTGCTCTGTCCCCAAAGATAAAATAAATGAACCACTCACAATATCTAATAACTATGATTCTCATCTCCAGTTGAGGCAGATTTTTAAATTATAAATAATAACAAAGCAAAAATAAACGTAATGTTAGCACTAAAAACAGAATAGTAAAGATTTGCCATGGATCTCTAAAAGAAAAGAATATTTTTGAAGTTTTATCAGAAAACGGATACCCCAAAAATAATAGTATATTAACTATGTTGGCATTTGAGACGTTCGGTAAAATGCACTAAAACAGAGTTTTATCCACAATATCACATATTTTATCTTTCAATTTTATACTAACTGTTTGCTTACTCAAGCGGAACCAAAAATAACCAATCCTGGAATCCTACTAGTCACGCTCGATCATCCAGTACAATGGACTATACGGAATAGGCCCTTTATCTGTATAAAACTAGTCTTACATTTAATCATTTCCATACTTTCGTATGAGTCTATAAATCCCCTATCGGTTATTTTATGCATTAATTTCAATTTTTTAATTGTTATTCGATGATTATTCTCAAAAGCATGCTCGGCAACACTTTTTATGTTCTACCATGCTTTAAATGGGCTGTGTTCTTTGAATCTCACTTGTATAGTTCTCCTAGTTTGCCAAGCATATTTTGGTTACAATCCATGGACCCAATTTCATAAACTCCACTTTTTGTAATATTTCATTTTTGTCCTTCGGACCACCTAATAATTTCTTAATGTTAAGTTTGGTATACTAATTTTAAACTTACTTCCTTAAAACCTTTTTGGAGTCCTCTAGTATACTGAGGACTATATGGTATCGAGACATATTTTGTATTTTCACCCTGAAACGAAAGAAGTGTAATCACGAATGGTCTTTCTAAACACATGCCTATTACTTAGTCCATTTATTAAGTTAATATTGAAATCATTAACTTTCGTTATATTCTTAATTGTCTCCTTTTCATTATTAAATCTTTCTCTGCCGAAAGGAAATTTAGCCATACGGCGTACTAAAAAAAGAAAATTGGCCATTTTGTGTTGGTCGCAGTGGAAGGAGTGGTTATGAATATATCGGTTAGTGTCAGTACTTTTTCTATAAATATTCTATTGTTCTTAATCACTAAAGTATTTTTTTAATGCTTTATGGTCAAAAAAAAATCACAATTTGTAGACAAAGCTAGAGCTAGAGTACAAAACATATAAAAGCACAAATAGAAACATAAAAAGAAAAGAAAAAGAAAACCTAACTATACAAAACTTTATACAAATGTGCAAATTGTAGGCATGGTCAAAATATTATATAAAACATTAAAGATCAAAATATTTGACCATTTGAACATCAAATACTAAACATTAAACACCAAACATTAAAGCAGTGTGTATATAAGATGCTCAAAATTAAGTATTATTAAAAAAGTCGTTTACTGCGTATAAGGCTCTCTCCCCAAAGCTCTGCGAAATGCAGTAAAATATGTTATTGACTTCATTTCAAATGGCAGAGAATTGTGCATTTTTTTGCATTGTACAGTATTGGAGCTTTTAACTAACTCTGGGCGTGTTGGCAGATAAAGATCATGCTAAGTGGATAGTTGTGAGATGGCCTTTCTGCAATTACAGATAAGTCACGTGCTTGCGGATTAAGCACACGGATTCAAATATGAACAGGGAAGGAAGAGTTAATATTTTAAATCTTTTAAAGAAATCCTGGCAGTGAGTGCTACTGTTTAGTCTCAATGAGTATCGAAGAGCTCTCTTTTGTAGTTTGAAAATACGCTCAAATTGAGTCGCACAACACGTACCCCAGAATGGAAGGGCGTATCGGAGATGCGACTCAAAAGGGCATAATAGACTATTCTAGCAGTTGACAAGTTAAGCTCCCTGGAAACCGTTGTTGGCGCAAAACAGACAGAAATTAATTTTTTTTGATAAGGCATCGATCTGCAAGTCCCACTTTAAATGGTTGCCCCAAGAATTTCACAGATTCAGTGACGTCACTAGTGGTGGTATTAAGGACAAAAGATTGCAACGTATTTTTATATGACAAAACTTTAGTTTTACAAACGTTAAGGCACAGGAGATTAGAATCGCGCCATGATTTAATGGTGATTAAGTCACTAGATACAGTTCTGTGAAGCGCCGTAATATCCTGGTTGTCTCAAGTGAAACTAGTATCATCCACAAAGAGACAGACTTTACCGCCAACGTCCAGACAAGCAATGTCATTGATAAACAGCAGAAACACAATAGGGCCTAGTGCTGAACCCTGGGATACTCCACAATCTATTGGCTTGCAAGAAGACATCGACGTATCAACCTTCACAGCTGACTGTGTTCTTAAGATACGGCTTAAACCATTCGAGAGGCACTCCTGTGAATCCGTAGTACTGCAATTTGTTAATTAAGATATTATGATTCACACAAGCGAAAGCTTTAGAGAAATCACAGTAAATTGTTGTTGCAGAGTGATGGTTGTTCAGGATGGAGTATAGGTAATTAAAGAGGGAAAGCATAGCATCATTTGTGTATCTGTTACTTAAGAACCCAAATTGATGGGTAGTAAGTATTTTATATTTAGAGAGAAAAGATAGAAGCCTTTTTTTTAACCAATCTCTCAATGATCTTTGATAATGTGGGAAGGAGTGAAATTGGGCGATAGTTCGAAGCTTGGTCTTTATCTCCTCCTTTATGCAAAGGAATAATTATTACCGTCTTAAGACACTTTGGAAAGCCCCATTTTGGAATGACTTATTAATTAAAGTAGTAAGATGGTTTAATAAGTTTCACGTAATCATGTAAGAAGACGCTATCCGAGTATTTTTTTAGGTGAGATAATGAACGCATGTTCTTTGCAGATGTGCGTAAGCCTTTAGTTGACCAGGGTTTATGTGGTTTAATGTCGATAGACCTAAGAGGAAAGGATTTGAACGCCAGAGTAGATAAAGTTTTATAAATCTAGAAAATTCGGTATCGACATCATCAGAGAGGACAACCCAGTCAGTTGTTAGACATAGGTGCTTGAAATTTAGAAAAATTTTGTCTGAAAAAATACGGCATATTAGTTCTGCCGTGCAAAGGCAAAAGAAGGTACTCGCAAAAAATCAAGTTTCGAGATAATTAAACTTTTAGGAAATGTTTGTGCCTTAAGTGCATTTTTTATAATTTTTTTCTAAAAACTTTTATATATACCTGCTTTTGGACCTCATCTTTTTAACTAAATTAAAATCAAAGCATTCTGCCGACCATTATTTTGCCTTTGGAAAAAATTTGAAAAATTGTTTAGTACATTCTTTTGGCTCTGCACGACCTCAAAATTTGTGCATGTACATTAATTTAACAAGCTGTTTTCTTCCTTATTTTTCATGATATCAAGATGATAAAAATATACGCTTATGCAGAGAAAAGAGGAGAATTCAAAAAAAACTAATTTTGATATTTTTTGCGAGTACATTCTTTTGCCTTCGCACGGCAGAGTTGCGTGAAGCAATTTTGCATTTGGATTTTACCGAAAATTCTGTTAATACTGCCTCATGATCAGAGAAACCCGAGTTAAAGACAGCACAGTCAACGATTTCTGGATCAAAAGATGACACGACATTGTCTATAGTACTAGAACTAGTTTTAGTAATTCTAGTTGGTGAGTTAATATGCATGATTATACCAAAAGAGTCGAAAATTGACCGAAAAGATTCTTGAGGAGCGCACACACTGGAAAAGTCAACATTATAAGCTAGCCACACAAAATTAATTTGCTTTTTAAAGGCAGGGACTTAAGCAAGCTCAGTAATCTTTCACTAAATATATGCATGTCAGGTGTTCTGTAAATACAAACAAGATAGAGGTCATAAGCATTAATACTTTCTCAGAAAATAAATTATCGAACTTAGTCACTGCCGAAAAGTCGTTGCTAGTAGCCATTATCATTGTACCTTCATGAAAAAAATTACTTCTAATAAATCTAGTTATCGTAGTATAATTTTTGACAAACACAGGTTCATCAATATTAACCAATGTTCAGTTATGGCAATGATTTCTGGAAAATTAAGTTCTTCTCATAAAAGTAATAATTCATCTGTTTTGTATCTTAAGGACCGAATATTAATAAGAAAAACACTAAGCTGGTCATCATCCAATTTTTCAGAGGGTGCTTGATCCTCTGTTCTGATCAATCTGCCCCTCTAATCGGAGAGGCAGTAAAAAACTAATTGGTATGACTTTTCCTAACCTTCTGAAGGTGTTTAAGCTCGTGTTTAAGTCTCTCCGATGAAAAGAAAGACCTGAAGGCAAAGAGATCCGATTCAACCTCAGCCGAACCAATACCGTAGGCGTCGCGTCGTGAAAGCGATAGATAGTACAATTTAGACAAGGAGTCCCCGTCACTAGGAACTCCCTCTGAAGCAGAGCTAATTTGATGCTAGTGTTGGTGTGCTTAGTTAATTATTTTAGAACTTTTGACCAACTCTAAGCTTGTAAGTAATGCGTTTTTGTTCTATATTAGTGTCTATTGTATTTATTGCTGCTTTGTTGACTTTATATTACCTACTCCTGAAGGAGCCAATATTAAGTTGACGAAATATTGAGTATTAAAGGCAATTGAGGATTATTGTCGCAGACAGCATACCCTTTAAATTAGTACGGTCGATAATACACAATTCTTGAGGAAAACTGAACGCGTTCTTCCCATATCAATTGTCAATAATCGTCAAAGAGTGCGCTCTGAGGAAAACGTAATTACTGTGTTTGCATAGGTTGAACCGTATTCTCATTCTAATAGAGACATGTCAGCAGATGCGGTTTTCATTATTTTCAAGCTCAGGGGGAAAAGTTTCGTAACCCATAACCCTTATGCAAAATTGGAGTTGACAATGTTGACAGAATCACGAAGTTAAGAAAACACTTCGCCACTGGTAACTTAGCAATAATTCTCAACATGGATCGGTACGTTATTTTTGCAAATTGCTAAAGACCGCAAATTGTTAAGGTTTCTTCTTATGCCAATATAAAGGAAAAACACTTATTTAAATTGATATTTAGAAACAATAAGGGTGAAATATAGCCTTTGGAGAATGCCATTGAAAGTAAAAATCAAGAAGAAAACAAGAAAAATTAGACGCCGACTCAAAAATTAAAAAATAGAACAGAGACCAAGAAGAGGTCGCATCATTATCTAGACCACGGAAAAAAAGAATTATTGCAGCAGCGAAGATTTAACTAAGGCAGTAGTGTGCAGAGTTTCTGGTTATATTTAGAATGATAGCTAAAATCTTTATTTGAAGGGTTAGCATCGCATTACATATAAAATTTAAATATTTTAGGCTGAATCGTAAGAATTTACTAAAAAAAGAAACAATTGACGATCGAGTCTGTAAAAAATAAACATCAACTTGTTCATCGTCAATTGTTTCTTTTTTTAGCAAACTTTTTATCACCAGAAACTCTGTACAATACCTAGAAAGGTAATTTTGTAAGTATAATCGCTAATTATTTATGGGAATTTTCTTAACATTATTTCTTCATAATGGGAAAAATCAACCATAAATAATCATTATTACATCACTATAACAAAGGAACTACTATGACGCGTGTCTAGAAGACTAAGCTATCTATTTTCATAAACGTATGAACTTTTTTTAAATAAAATTGCTTTACACTAAACTGATGTTTTTGTCCAATGAGTTCGTTTGAGACTAGTTTTGACAATGAAGATCGGGTTATATGGTAATTCAAGTTTTCACGGTATTTTGTAAGCGTTATTATTTCCCTGTTATGTATTGTCACACACCTTGTTCTGTTTTACATCGATTATTTTCCAACTGATCCGAAAATTCATATAAATACGACATCATAAAATTAAGTAAATGTGTCTAAATGTTGCATGTTGTAGAAAATCATATAAGGCCAGAGTTTTTATAGCACCATGTTTACCTTTGATTATACTGAATAAATAAGGCGCAAACTTTAAAGAAAATTTAAAGTAGGTCAGAATTCACAACTATGATATCGACATACATTGTTTAGTAATTGATTTTTAATACTAATCAATATATCATCGATTTAAAGATTATCAGAGCTTGAATGGTTGATCAAATAACGTTTAGCAAAAAATAGAAATATGATTATTACTTCATTTTTTTTAACCCGGATTCCGAATATTACAACGGGCATAATATTCATTTACTTCTATTGGACGATTAGTAATTAGCGTAAGAGATGTTAAGGTTCAAACAAAAATTGACATAAATTCAGCAGTGGCGTGCCCAGAAATTGTTTCTGGGGGGGTTAAGCGCCCGGTGTTGGAAAAGAGATTGGTGTGCTGGCCGAAAAGTGGCCAGTGGCGCACCCAGAAAATCTGTTTGGGGGGGGGGGGGGGGAACAAAGGGTGGGCTAAAAAATTTGGGGGGCCACGCCCTGATGATATCACATTTTTTTATACAGTCTGGGGGTGGCCTGGTCCGATGGTCCCGCTGGGTGCGCCACTGCCGCAGGGGGTGCAACGCCCAATTTTTACCCAAAAGTCGTTAAAGATAAGGATTTGGCGTTCTTTGAATGGCAGATCGCTACGGCCCTGCCCCCGCCGCCTAGCCGACCCCACTTATGTTACGTAGGCTCTAAGTTGTCACCTGCGTCTAAAGATGTACACAAAATAGGGATATTTTAGTAATAACTTTATTTAACACTAGTAACCAGGTATGCAAAAAAACGAACCTTAAAACAACAAAAGAACCAAATTATGAAATAATCTCTAAAAAGTCTTTTTTCTAGATTTAGTCATTGGAAATTGTTCAATGACCTTATCAAAATAATGTTTTGCTTCTTCGTACTCAATTGACAGCAAAGCCAAGTTGGTCAACCTATCTTGTCCCTTTGTGCAGCGTGGAGCGTAAATAATCTTTTGTGAGCTTTAACTTAGAAAATGAGTACTGCAGGTGGCATTTGAAACACATATTGCAATAAATAATTTCAAACTTAAAAATTGTGTCAGTGGTAACTCGCAAAAATCATATTTAACAGTAAATTTTGAAAAGTCTAAACATGGCCACTGATGACAAGTGCTATATTGTTGTGGAGGATTCATGTTTACCTTACAAATGTTTGCCTTTGTTAATGTTGCCAAATGCCACTGCCAATGATGCCACTTATTCAAAAAATAAATCCGCTTGCTGTGGCCACTGGTTGTAAACTTCTTGACTAATTTCCGTCGCTCTTGAATGCCGTCTTAACCTCAAAATCTCTTTAACGATATTTTCTTCAGAATCTTTGAATTCGTCATATATTTCCACAAGTGCTGGCGCGAAGCTTCAGATTTGTGTGTCAAACTCTCAGGCTGGATGATGGAGTATTGTTTCCATTGCTTCAAAGCTCTTATCAATCTCGGCATAAAGGCGATCCAAGCATTCCAACATACTCAGGGTCGGATTAAGGGTCCAAGGCACCCTAGTTGGGTCCCCCTTCATATTTACGTTTTTGATATTGGAGCAAATTCATTAATTATGTGGCAAAAGTCTAATGCTTGGACTAGTTCCAACTCAATGGCTAAAATAGATAGGTCTGTCACCTTTTGTTGGTTTAAAGTGCTTCTCATGTGGTTTTTCACTCTATTTAGTATCTTTACGCTGTTGTCGCTATTGCTTTCTTGGAGTTTTTTCGAAGATTTATGAAAACACTTGTTGACTTGTTTTGTTATATCGTTCTCATCATTGGGTAGGGGCTAGCGGTGTGCGGCGTTTTTTTGTTGGAAAATCGTTTATATTTTTATAAAAGTAATAAGGGCGCGTGCAGCGACCGGTCTTAGTACCACTGTCGGCTTTCTTTGCAGTGATTTGATTGATTTGAAAAGGCTGGGGGGCAGTTGCCCCATTCTAAGCACTAGATGATATCTGTTATATTAACCTAACACACATTTAAAAATTTCTTTTCGACCTTGATTTTAGTGTCAAAATTTCGGATTTCGGATTGCCCTCCCCCCTAGTTCACAGGCTGACGACGGCCTTGAAAGGATATACCGATTTTTGTTTTTAAACTAGAAGTACTAAAGTTTTTTGGCGTTCGGAACTCGGAGCGTCACGCCGACAAAGTTTTCTACAGTATTTTTTGCATCAATTGCCTACTACATCGATATAACAAAAGTTTTATAGTAATATCAGAATATTATCACCTTAACAAGGCGAAAAATTTGAACATTGGGGCATTTTAGGGTATCGGGCGTCGCGCCGAATCGGAACGCAGCTGGGTCCGCGGCCCACTGCCTGGGCGCCCCTAGGCTATAGCCTAGTTAGCCTTGTGGGTAATCCGGCCCTGAACATACTACGTTTAAGTTCTTGTTCAGTTGTTAAACCCGCATCTTGCACTTCTTCCCCTTGCATATTTTTTCCCTTCTTATTCTTTTTGAAACTGAAATATCCATAATTGCTCACGTTTCCTTGGCATATATAATTGACTTTTCTTCATGTTCATTTCTATTTTCCTGTAAAAAAAGCTTTAAGGGCTTTAATCTTTATAACACATTTGCTGAATGTCAGTTTGCAAGTACGTTTGTGTTTGATTGGCTTCTTCTAAAATTATACTCCAAAATGATAAGTAACACAAAAAAGAAAAGTCGCAAATTGCTGGCATTGAGATATGGGCAGATTATCTTGTATCTAAATTTTCATTTAGATCTGTTAATAACTGAATGGCCCCTACCACCACCGAATAGTTACTCCTTACTGCTTTTACCGCATCATGATGAACACTCCAACGAGTTTCAGTAAGTCCTTTAATCGAAACTCTTTCGCCTAGGAATGCAAAATATCCATTTGACGGATTATTACAGATCATAACATTATTCCGCCGTGAATTTCTGGGAGATCTTATAAAGCGCCGGTACCTCCCAAACAATCCAAGCTATTTTTGATTTTTTTTTTCGTTAAAAAAATTCATAATGTTCAGATATGAGGGAATTTGACTCTATGTACTATGTGCATGGAACATTACTTATTACTCGTCGTCTATTCTGTTTTAATTTTGCTTGCCGTTTTTTCTAATTAAATAAAGGCATTTTAATTGGTTAATTGATTTTAGATTTCAGTAGTATAAACCATGATTAATGCAGTTTTACCTTTTAAAGTGTGGTATGTAAATTCAAAACATAATTTTTAGAAATTTTGCGCAAGACCATTTTCATGTCATCATGAACAATAGAAAATTATAAGCACAATACAATTTAGGTAGGGCGTATGTTAAATGCAATATGATTAAAGTCTTAGTTAGAAACCAAAAATTCAATAATATATATAATGTCCTATTTAAGAAAATAAGTAGGTAAGTGTAGGTTTATGAGCTACCCTGTATATGAAGTGACTAAGGGAGTTGTTGTTATCTGAAACATGCTACTATTTTTAGTTATTTATTTCCATGAGAACTAAAACACTTAAGGGGAGACATTATATGGTAAATCACCCCGTTTCAGCGTAGTCTGATGTGACCAACTCTTTCCATGGCTCTTCTAAAAGCAATTATACGTTTTTTTAACGGTTTCTTATGTAATCTCCTTGCTTGTGCAGAATCACCATATTATGAACTTTATTTCTACGATTTAAAATTGAAACGAGGATCATTTTTGTATGCAAAATTAGTAGGAGAGAGGGGGGCGTGAACACTTAAGATTTGGTTTACTTTTAAATTTTAATGCTGGATATGATATAAACTTGCTTACCAGAGAACAATAATTGGTGATACAGGAACGTAAAAATGTATAAAGTTTCTTAAAAACTAAAAATAATAATAATACATGTTGTTATGACCTCTGACTTTTGCTGAACTGGTTTTCTTGGTTTTTTAGCAAGTGTATGTTGACATTCGGGAAGTGGTAATAGTTCTGGCACTGAAACATTAGGACTATCTAATCTGTCTAAACTATCTTCCGTTATAGTTCCTCAAGGGTATTCAATGTCAAATGTCAAGGACATTCAAGGTGAAATTAGGTCAATGTCAATCAAGGTCGAATATACCCAACGTTTTTCATACTGCCGCGGCAATTTGTTTTTTGTAATTTTTTCCTGCTTGCGTTCCGTGTCTGCCGCAGCGTAGTCGGGTCTGAAAATACATTTGGGTTATAGTAGTGCAAGATCCGGTATTAGAAATATATACCCTCATCTGTTATTTGACGATGACAATGATTATATGTTGATTGATTATAGATTGATAAATCGCAAATGGGTTGCCTAGCTAAATCGCGTGCCGATGCCGTTATACAGGGTGAAACAAATTCGCTTCTCACTATTGGAATCTCGTAAACAGTAAGAGATACAGCAAAGTTTAAATTGGGGCAAAGTTGCGCAACTTAGTGCCCAGTATTTTGACATTTTGATATTTGAGATATCTCGAGTATTTCCGGAGATATCCGAGAAAAACCGAAACTTTCGAATTTGGGTGACATTATTTTTGGAAATATCAAAAAAATAATGACACTTCCTAGAGGCACTTTTTAACGATTTATCCTAGGATGTTGTCAATTTTCTAGCACAACGTTTCGATTTTTCAGAACCATCATCAGGTAACTTTTTTTTAAAACGGACCATGGTGTACGATACGGACCTATAATTATTACAATTTTTTTGCATATTTAGAAGGTAATTTCGGAAAATCCATCACCAGATATTTTTAACTTGTAGGTATTATTAACAAAATGAACACCTCAGACAACTTACAATACTAACAGATGACATCTCGAATTAAAAAAAAACCTCCGGTAATTTTGTCAGTAAAGCCTACAATTTAAAAATATCTGGTGATGGATTTTACCAAATTGCCCCCTATATATGCAAAAAAATTGATAAAAACTACAGGTCCGCATTTAAAAAAACTGGCTTGATGATGGTTCTGAGAAATCGAAACGTTGATTTAGAAAACTGACATCTTAGGGTAGACCGTTAAAAAGTGCTTCCAGAAAGTATTAATATTTTTTTAAAATTTCCAAAAATAACGTCAGAAAAAATTAAAAACAAAAATCGAATATTTCGGTTTTTTCGCGGATATCTCCGGAAGTACTCGAGATATCTCAAACTTCAAAATGTCAAAATACTGGGCACTAAATTGCGCAACTTTGCCTTAGTTTAAACTTTGCTGTATCTTTTACCGTTTACGAGATCCCAATAGTGAGAAGCGAATATGATTCACCCTGTATAACGGCATCGGCACGCGATTTAGCTAGGCAACCCAATTGCGATTTATCAATCTGTATATTATCTAACATATAATCTTTGTCATCGTCAAATAACAGGTGAGAGTATATATTTCTAATACCGGATCTTAGATTATAGGGGAGAGTTACCTGATGTCCTAAAGCCGCTGCAAATATTATTAGGTGTAGCTGGTCTCAGAAAACGTGTTGGAAATTAAAGAATCATATTATATTCTGTGATACGTTCTCATGCATGGTTTGGCATTCAAATATCCATTTCGGAATATAGACAGGATTTAAAAGGACCAAATACTTTTGAAATAAAGGATTCAAAAGCGTTTACGGAGGCCACAACCATTGCCATTTTTTCACGTTCAGCATCAGTAGCTCTCCAAACTTGCTTTTTCTCCCTTCAAAGATAATACCAGGGTTTTGAATTATTCTTCTTTGCGATTAGATATGGGTTTGTGTCTTCCAGTGTAGACTACTGCAAACTATCTCTTCTTTACCTGCATGTGTAGAGTTGCTACTGCGATGCCATATTATTTTCCAGTTATTTGCAAATCAAGCGTTTTTGACAGGACGTCGTTAATTGATTGTTTATATTCTTTTTCCGTATACGCAGCTCTGTTGCTTTTCCGAATATAATTTCGAACTACCTTGAAAATAATCTAATACTAATTCTAAGCCCTTTTTAACAAATCGCCACTGGTCACCTTAGTGAATCAATCAAAATTATCAATAATTAATTGTTGGATGAATTTACTTTAAAAATAAATTTACCTTATTTTTGGCTTATTTTCCAAGGAAATTCAGTCAAGGTGGCACTGGCAACTGGATATCACACTACTGCACTACTGCGACCATTGCATTGACGGCGAAAATATTAATAATTAAAACAATTATTGAACTGTCTGTTCACTCTTGCCCCCTTCTCGCCTATACTAAATTAAAAAATGTGCTGTTTCAAAATGAAATATATTTTGGTAAATTATTAAGGATAGCTACCTCCCAGCATACTTGCTCTTGAGGCCTTGAAGAAACATGCTTTAAAAAAATGACGCCCTATTTTTATTGCAGCGTCACCTAAAACCAATATTTATTGGTTATTTTCTTCAGTGGAGGTTTGAAATTATGTATTGTGATCATATTACCTAAATTTTATTTTTAAATATTTAATTTTGTCTTGACCTTTTGAATTTCTTTTGTAGCAGCATTCTTAAGAGGTAAAAAACAAATATTTTTATTGAAGAATGTGCATCTATAGTTTCTTAAACGTTCTGTTGTTTCGAGTAGGTCTAAATGATGCTTTATGACTATGCTTTATGATTTGCTATTGGTCATTATTTGAAACTAATTGCAGAAAATGTTTGTACACATAAAGTTGTAATCCATAAAACCCAAGTAATATATTCTCATTTCATTATATTAGGGATTTATAAGTTTGTTTTGTGCCCATGATGTATTGTATCTACTTCGTATCAGTAAAGTTCGAATTAGTGTTTTAGTGGACGTAGAAAGCTTTTAACGCTTTTAGATATTTATGGAAATGTGAAAGATCGTCGGTGCTGGGAATTAAATAAATATCACTATAATAAAATTGAGGAATTTTAATTAAAAGTACAAAAATATAATATAACTAAACGGATAGTTAAAAAGTTTGACATATACTGAATTTAACATGCGAAGAGATGTTATATTATAGACTGGTAATCAGTCTTCCGGTAAAATTCGCTTGAGTACCTACTGACGAATCCCATAGTTAATTTCCGAGTTACGGATTTTAAAATATGACAACTATATGGACAATTATCCATGCAGTGCTTGTATTACGTAAATGTAAGTTGAACAACTTTCCGCAATAACATTGTGAATATCTTACAATTGATTGCCTGTTACTCCACTACTGTTTTAAATTTGTTATATGCTAGAGTAGCTAGAGCCTCTTCGGCTCTGGCTCCAGGGTGTAAACAGCACAAGTGCTAGTTTAGTTGACCCTAACGAAGCTGAAAAACCTAAGGAAAACTGGAAAAACGGTCGATGTTTCGAGGATCAAATCTGTCCCCGCCGCGTCGTCAACGAACAAATCAAAAAATGGAAATGGTTAGTAAATGTAAATAACAGTAAAAAGCGATCACAAAAATTGTTAACGTATAATTACTGGTTAGTGGTCTATTTAGGTAAGTTTAATAATGAGGTGATATTTGATGTTATGCGTTTAGGAAGAATTCAATGATTTTTGTTAAAATATTTAGTTAATTTTTAAATGTACCTTGTCAACTTCAGTTTTTAGCAAAGGTAACCATGTGCTGTTAAAACTAACAGAAGTTGAAGCAACACATTCAAACATCTTTATTTAATAAAATTAAAGCACTTTCTTTAATCTTACGTTTTTTAGATGATGGTTCCTTTGCCAAAATACTTGAAGTGTTCCATTGTATTCTCTGATTGTTATCAAATGCATGTTGACAAATATGTGATTTGTGGAATAGTGTATTTTTAATGTAAGTTTGGTGCTCTTTTATACGTTTTGATAATGGTCTACAGGTTTCACCCATATAAAATGTATTGCATTCACATGGTATCTTATAGATAAAATTTTTAGTAATTTCATTTTCATTGAGAGGTTTTATTTTTGTCAGTTTGAATCTAAGAGTGTTTTCTGTTTTGAAAATAGTACGAATGTTAAATTTATTACCTATTCGTTTTATTTTGTCTGATAAACCGGGAATATATGGAATAAAGAGGTTCGTAATAGGTCTATTTTGATTTTGTCTAATATTTGGTTGTTCAAAATCAATAAAGCATTTCTCAATTAAATCAATATGATAGTTATTATTAATCTAAACATTAGCTAAAAATTCTTTTTCTGTGTTGAAATTTTGATTATTATAAATTATTTTCATTCGATCATATAGACTTTTTACCATTATTGAGTGATTTGATTTAAAATTTTAATATTTGTTTGTATGTGTAGGTTTTCTGTATATTTATTTTTCGAAACTATTCAAGTCGTAAAAAGTCTATATGATCGAATGAAAATAATTTGTAATAACCAAAATTTTAACACATAATAGTATATTATTTTATATGGAGGAAAAGTGATACTTTTCATGGCGCGCTCGTGTTTAACAGCCGAACGGAGTGAGGCTGGTAATAGAGAGCAAGCCATGAAAAGTAACTTTTCCTCCAAATAAAATATGCTGTTTTTTCTTCAAATGTTGACAAATTAATGCAAAAACATCTCTTTTTAATAGTGATAATAGATTTGTTCTAGCAGCGATTTCAAACGGTTCCAAACCGTACGGAGTTTGCGCATAGCCATATAAGCGACGCTTATATCGTTATGCGCAAACTCCGGACGGTTTGAAACCGTTTGAAATCGCTGCTAGAACAGACCTAAAGATAAGTGGGTTCGCAAGGCGGCTTAGACTGGTGTCGGTGAATAGGCACAGGTTGTTGCTATAGTAATGTAACATAATGCTGTCAGTGGACACTGTCAACAATAGTATATTATTTTATAAGGAGGAAAAGTGATACTTTTCATGGCGCGCTCGTGTTTAACAGCCGAACGTAGTGAGGCTGGTAATAGAGAGTAAGCCATGAAAAGTAACTTTTCCTCCAAATAAAATATGCTGTTTTTTCTTCAAATGTCGACAAATTAATGCAAAAACATCCCTTTTTGATAGTAATAATAACTAATTATTATTAAATATAAGTGGGTTCGCAAGGCGGCTTAGACTGGTGTCGGTGAATAGGCACAGGTTGTTGCTATAGTAATGTCAGTGGGCACTGTCAACAATAATTATTGTTTTAAGATTGCGTCTCCGATTGAGTTTTAATTCCGTATTGATAAGCAGTTATTGAGTAAGTTCGATTAAATAATAACCAATTTGTTCCTAAATTAGTGATTTTTAGAAATGCAGTCACAAATTGAGTGATAAATACAAATTGTAGTTTAATAAATCTTGAGTTGTTGACGCTTATTTTGTTGTCTGTTTGTATTGTATCTATGTTACTATGACAACACTTTTACCTCTGCCGGCGGAAAAGTGAAAAGTAAAGCTCCGGCGGAGGAAAAACGAAACTTCACGGCCGCCTACACAGTCGAGTAATGACGAATTTACTGACGTTTGAAGAAAAAAATAATTTTTAACCAATGTTTTGATTAATAATAACTATCATATTGATTTAATTGAAATAGTATATTATTTTATATGGAGGAAAAGTCATACTTTTCATGGCGCGCTCGTGTTTAACAGCCGAACGGAGTGAGGCTGGTAATAGAGAGCAAGCCATGAAAAGTAACTTTTCCTCCAAATAAAATATGCTGTTTGTTCTTCAAATGTCGACAAATTAATGCAAAAACATCTCTTTTTAGTAGTAATAATAATTATTATTAAATATAAGTGGGTTCGCAAGGCGGCTTAGACCGGTGTCGGTGAATAGGTACAGGTTGTTGCTATAGTAATGTAACATAAATCTGTCAGTGGACAATGTCAACAATAATTATTTTTTTAAGATTGCGTCTCCGATTGCGTTTTAATTCCGGATTGATAAGCAGTTATTGAGTAAGTTCGATTAAATAATAACCAATTTGTTCCTAAATTAGTGATTTTTAGAAATGCTGTCACAAATTGAGTGATAAATACAAATTGTAGTTTAATAAATCTTGAGTTGTTGACGCTTATTTTGTTGTCTGTTTGTATTGTATCTATGTTGCTATGACAACACTTTTACCTCCGCCGGCGGAAAAGTGAAAAGTAAAGCTCCGGCGGAGGAAAAACGAAACTTCACGGCCGCCTACACAGTCGAGTAATGACGGATTTACTGACGTTTGAAGAAAAAATGCTTTGTTCATTTTCAACAACCAAATATTAGACAAAATGAAAATAGAGCTATTACGAACCTCTTTATTCCATATATTCCTGGTTTATCAGACAAAATAAAACGAATAGGTAATATATTTAACATTCGTACTATTTTCAAAACAGAAAACCCTCTTAGTTCCAAACTAACAAAAACAAAACCTCTCAATGAAAATGAAATTACTAAAAATGTTATCTATGACTATAAGATACCATGTGAATGCAATAAATTTTATATAGGTGAAACCTGTAGACCATTATCAAAACGTATAAAAGAACACTTATATTAAAAATACACAATTCCACAAATCACATATTTGTCAACATGCATTTCATAACAATCACAGAATTCAATGGAACGCTTCAAGTATTTTGGCAAAGGAACCATCATCTAAAAAACGTAAGATTAAAAAAAGTGTTTTAATTTCATTAAATAAAGATGTATGTGTTGCTTCAACTTCTGTTAGTTTTAACAGCACATGGTTACCTTTGCTAAAAACTGAAGTTTACAAGGGACATTTAAAAATTAACTAAATCTTTTAACAAAAATGATTGAATTCTTCCTAAACGCAAAGCACCAAATATCACCTCATTATTAAACTTACCTAAATAGACCACTAACCAGTAATTATACGATATGACATTATTATTGTCATTTTGTCAAAGTCTATTCAAAACATCACAATTTTTGCGATAGCTTTTTAAAAAAGTGATGATTAAAAAAGGTAATTTTACTAGGAACAACTTTTGTATTTAATTTTTTTTGCAACCCACGTGGTTTTCAAGATAAGGTATATGCTTCTCTTAAACGGGCCACCCTGTACATACGTTTATTTAATTATTTCACAATCATATTTTTTTTGTGTTTGGAAAGAAAAACATAATTTTGAAAAAAGCATAAGTAGTTAATAACTATAAAAAGGGAATAGTCTAGCATAACTTTACAAATCTAATTATTACAATTCTTACAAAATTTTGTTAATTTTATAGCCAGAACGTTAGAGCAAAAAAATGTGTGACAAGTAACGCATTTTGTGGGTACTGGGTACATTCGCCGCATCTACCCCGTTTTTTCTCCGGTGTAGGTAATGTCTGGCTAGTCGCAGTCGTAGGGATTTCAACAATGATAGAAATGACAGAACAGATTTTTGTATTCCTCTAAATCCTCTAGAGGCGCGTTCCTCAACCACTGGGCGAATCAAATCTAAGCCTAATTTTTTCAAAAATAGTCTTCTTTGGCATGTTTTTCCAGTTTT
>JAEQML010068738.1:0-18035 GCA_016904865.1 Pissodes strobi | reverse complement strand
ATTATGAAAGCATAAATAAATTAAATCTAATAAATACCACCGTACTAAAATGAGATATTTAAAATATATTGTGGGAACTAAATGATAAAAAAGTTGAAATTACTAGTGTGTTCCTTGAATGTGGGATATGCAAGGTGGACTATTTATATTTAACTGAAATAAATTCGATAGTGAAAAAACAAAGTCTTTGACAGAAATTAATAATTAAGGGTCGTTTTATTTTCAGTTTGATACAATTTTTCAACCTGGAATTTTAGCCTTTATTTGGAGATCGAAGCTATCCCCATTATTTTCAAATAGCAAGATATGTATAGCTCATTAAAAAGGGCATAAAATAAAAAATATAAGCCACTACACAAATAATTTTATTTAAAGAAGGATAAATGTCTATTTAGCGTTGATGGCTATTTTAACAATATTTTAACAGGAAATTATTTGGTTTGTACCAAACGCAAGAACTCTGTTTCAATACTTACTTTAAAAACGACTAAATTTTATTGATAAGGTCGTTTACTTAATTGCTTGCGCATTCCAATGGCACTTTACTTGAAAGAAAATGATAGAGCTATTAATGTTACTTTAAAGTTTTTAACCTGCTATATGGATATGAAGAACGATTTATGAAATTTTTAAAATGGATCCCTCAAAATCCAAATGTTAATGATGATTTGCTATGGCGATAGATCGCGTACTCAAGCAAAAGTAGCTGCTTTGCTTCAAGAAACACACCCTGGTTTGCCACCAATTTCGCCAAGTACTATCACCAAAATCGAAGCACGATATCGTGAAATAAGCCAAGAAAAAGGCAGCCTAGAGCAATGAATGAAGACACAGAATTAAACATTTTACTTGCTCTTCAAGAAAACCCTGTTACCCTAATTCGCCAACTTTCAAGAGAAAACGACGAAGCTATACATCGACACTAAGTTTAGTGAAACTGTGTAAAATCCGGCGATAAAAAATGTTAATGGAAGATAATTCGGATTGCCGGCTTCAGTTTTGTGAAATTATGATGAATGCACTTGATCAGCAATTAATAGATTTGGACTAGATTATTTAATAAAAAATAAAGAGAACCGTCGTTTTTGGTCCACAGAAATGCTCACTGGATACAAGAAACTCACACTTAGCGGCCAACATTTCTTGAAGATTAAAAGGGCGCGCATATCTGGATTTGACAATAAGCAAGAGCTTATTGGCTTATCATGCTGAAGCAGATCTTCATGATGAACGAGTATAGTTTCAGCAAGACCTATGTGCGACCATATTTCATGATGAAGTTTTTCCAAACCGCTGGGTAGGAAGAATCTAGAGTAACTTTCGTTGGAATGAATTTTATATTAGATTAGTACTTAATTTTTAAATTGTGCTTCTAGCTTCTTAACACTTACTAGATTACCAATTTACCAAAGTAGATAGATGATTTTTAATGAGCTATCACAATAGATATCTTCCTGTTTGAAATAAAGAAAATTGCATGTGGTTTATACCATCAATTCAAGGCAAAATTTTATAGAATTTGATTCAGTTAAATGGTCTACCCTTCTTATTGTCACTTACACTATTAAAATACCAATGTTTATCGTTATGGGTAGTATTTAAGTATACTGCATTTGTCGATTAAAATAAACGGAAATTACCATTGAGCAGACTGAATAAAATATCAAAGAAAAGTCTCCCTATATATATTTGACCCATTCTCGACGTAATGCTATTACTAGATTCATTCCTTCTAAATTTATTATATAAGACAAAGTAAACGCTTATATCAACATTATTTTCCTATTTCTTAGATAAAGGACAAATTTATTTTGCGTCAATAAGATATTCGTTGTCAATAGCGCCTATACTATAAGAGATACAAAAACAAGTTTTATAAAAAAATTAAAGGATAAAGCACAATGTAAAAATATATTTTAATAAACAGAGTGGGAAACGCTGTATAAATTTACACCACTTTATTCAGTAAAAAGGGAGCTTCGCATTAGTGTTTTATTTTAAAGCCGCGATAAAGTGCGGCTTTAACAAATAATTCATTTCTTTCCAATATTTTAAGAATTCTAAGAGATTCGTTAAGAAATTATACTTATTTATACATCTTGGGTGCACCCAAATTACATTATAAGTACTTTAAAGCAACTGGTAACTAACACACCTTACTATTTTTACACCTTCTTATACTTAGATATTCTCTTGAATCAAATTTAGGTTACTTAAGTATGTTGTAACAAGCAAATTTTGGAGAGGCGACGTGCGACGTTCAAATAGGCGAGGACGTGACAACCCTGGAAGGCGAATGGCGCAGCAGTAGAATCTTGTGATGGTGTTATATAATACGGAGTATATACATAGATTAGAAATAAGGCGTAGATGTAGTTATTGTATGAGTAACAGAGTCGATTCATGGCGTTATGTAATTATGATGATTATACTGGCGAAGTTTTAAGGTGTCAGGCGGAAATATTAGTGGCTGTAATAATATTGGCGAAATAAAACGTGTTACTAAAAATTAATCGTTTACAGATCAGAAGTGGGATAACCTACGGTCCTACGTATTGTGTTATTTGTTGTGGAGAACGCAACGGTGAAATACGCGATTTCGGCGAGTCGAATCGCAGCGTTTTCTTCTTTTATTCGTAAGTGGCGGTATCACAAAAACTCTTAAGAAAAGGCGGGTTTCTCTTGCTATCGTTGACAGTGGATTGACATTTGACGATTTTTTATAGTCACCAAAATACTTGCGTTGTTTTATTAGTGATTATTGTAAAAATTGTGGTTTATTTTAACTGTGTTTATTAGCATTGGTGTTTAAAAGACGTTTTTTCAAGTAATTGCCTATGGAGGAAGGCATAAGTGACGAGTTAGAGCTCGATTGCGAGCTTGAATTGAGCGACGGTGACTACGGCGAAGGCGAATCGGCGATGGAAGATGAAACAGTCTCCATGGTACATAGGCTGTTGAAAGGCGGTTTGGCAGCTAGTATCTAGCAGACTGTGGCGGCCGAAATGGCAAAGGTGGTGAAGCAAAAGGCGGCCGTTGGTACTGGCGGTACCAAGTGCATCAGAAAAGGCGTAAAATCAGGTGAGAGCGTTTCTCGGGCGGTAGTAGAGCATGCTTGTAGCGATAGAGCGGACTCCGCTTGCAGTTCGGGCTATATGGGGTCAAGGGCACAGGCAGGCGGCGACATTATTGACCCTTTCGATCCTGATAGCCAGGACTGTAACGTAGTCAAGTGGTTGAGCAAAATTGATCAGTTGGGCGATATTCATGAATGGTCGAACTATTGAGAGAGCGTATTTTATGCAGGCGAAATTGCAAGGCGCAGCAAGGGGCTAGTTTAATCGGCTCGATGAATATGACCTCTCATGGGAAGACTGGAAGGCAGCTCTTAGGAAGGGGTGTCCTAGAGTGCTTGACTTTGCTCAGCTGCTCGAGGGGATGATGGCGAGGGTTAAATTGGAAGGCGAAACCATGAACAATTATTATCATGATAAAATGGCGTTGATCGAAAGGTGTGAGCTTTCAGGCACAAAGGCGCTTTCGTGTCTGATTGACGGTCTACCTCTCGACCTATAGGCGAATGCGAGGGCATTTGGTTGCTCTTCCCCTGGCGACTTGTATACTGGCTTTCTTTCCTCTTTTGACAGATATCGACGTCCATCAACCGATATTGTGGAATTGAAGGGGCGAGGAAGTCCAGAATCATACACTGGCGAAGGCGACTTTGATTTAAAGGCGAGTGATAAACTGACAAAGGCGTAAAATAAAGGTGATATTCGATAAAAGGCGTAAGGTTACAACCACAGGCGAAACCCTTAGAGTAGGCGATTTGGTGTTATGGCGAATGCACAGATCGATAAGAATTGGTTGATTTACTGGCGAGTTAAATTAATGAGGGCATTAATTGTTGCAGGATGGCCAAATGTAACAAGCAAATTTTGGAGAGGCGACGTGCGACGTTCAAATAGGCGAGGACGTGACAACCCTGGAAGGCGAATGGCGCAGTTGTAGAATCTTGTGATGGTGTTATATAATACGGAGTATATACATAGATTATAAATAAGGCGTAGATATAGTTATTGTATGAGTAACAGAGTCGATTCATGGCGTTATGTAATTATGATGATTATACTGGCGAAGTTTTGAGGTGTACGGCGGAAATATTAGTGGCTGTAATAATATTGGCGAAATAAAACGTGTTACTAAAAATTAATCGTTTACAATGTATTATGTAGCTTTTTAAAATGGTACGTCCTTTAAAGTTTTATCTTTCAAATGCCTTTATCTTTTCTTGAATAGGTATGTCCCATACCTAATTCTATAATATTTTAAAATTTTTAAATTTCATCTCGAGCTACGTGAAAATGGGCAATTTTGTCGTTTCACCAGGCATGTCAGGAACACATTGAAAAAACACATTAATTTCCAGGAAAGCTTTTTGAACAATTGAAAGAACAGAAAAATAGGGGAGAGGCGAGTAAGGGTTTGCGCATTGGGCAAGAAGAGTACTACTCCCTTGCTTTCTGTTACGAACTGAAAGCCAGCAACTTCGCCCATATAAGTATACCAATTGATGCTATTTATACGTGTTAGCAAAAACTGTAACGAAGAAATGACGAAAGATTGGCATACTTGAAATAAATTATTTCACTTGAAGGAATACCTCAGATACGATAATTATTGAAAACTGTAAATGTAAATGAATAATTAAGTCTACAACATAAACTTGTTTTCAAGAGATCTTTGCCAAAAATAACATATCTATCACGTCAAAAGCTAACTAATTAGAACCCGAAACGTAATCTGAAGGGAGTGTGCAAAATAATTAATTTTTTATGTAAGAAGTCAGATAAACGATATATGATTACCAATAATCACCGGTTATATACATACAAGGTAAAACAACTGAAAATCAACGATAAAAAATCATCACAAAACTACCCAAAACACGACCATGTTTCGTTCACACTCCCTGAACCCACTAGGATAGTTATTAACTGATACTACTTTAACTACAATCCATTTAAAAATAGACACCAGTTAAATCTAAGATAGTATACTGTAAACACAATTTATATATATCAACCTGATTATAAAACAGGCTCCAGACTTGCATTAACTTAATGCAAAATTAAATTACTGCGAATATAAAAACAACAAACGGCAAATAAGGAAAATTAGACCCAGGCAACTACCAGAAGGAAACAAACACTCAATAGACTCGAGCTAGGGACTCTTCTACACCTACGCGATGGACAACCACGAGGGAATTCTTAGGTCAATGAAGGACAGGAAGGGTGCCTCAAAGCGTCTGACGTTACGGAGTAAGTCCAGGTACCAAGCAAACAATGAACTAAAGGAAATATCAAGATATTGCTTAAAACTCAAAAATGGGTCCGGTAGATGATTCCACAAAGGTATTTCAAAGAAACTTTTATACCGCGACACAACACACTGTCAGTCACAGTGGTCGAATTTAAAAGTTCCCTATTTGATTTCTATTGATGAAGAGGATGGAAAGAAAGCTACGCGTCCTTTTCAAGGTTTAAACTAGCCAATCCACTACGAATTTCATGCTACATGTCACATGTAAAGAAGGCTTTCTTGTCAATATTTTAAAAGTCACCCGAGATATTGATCCGATAAACTTCAATAAATGCCCTGGTTGCAAAGAGAATAGGTAATTAATTTATTTCACTAAAACGTGCTTCTCAAATAACTCCTTTACTGACTACTTACGTGCCAAAGTTTCGTCCAATTCGCGACAGATACATTCGATAGAGCTACTAAAAATTCAGTCCAAGTTTTCCTGACAACTTGTTCCCGCAAGCTATGACGACATCCGAGATCCAAACCTCTCATGCCTTCTTTTCCTATTTCTCATTGTACTACGACAACAATAGGCATACTCTATATCGTATATATATTCTTTTATATTAATTCACAACAAAGCAGTCCTAAAAACAAATATTTATAAATCTCGGATCGATAACATCTGGTTCGCAAGACACAGTACTAAAGCTGGTCGACCGATATTGTTGCCAAAATGCGATTTCTACGAAATGCGCAAATTACGTCAAGTCAGGATGTCAATTTGGCACGATTCCTAAAATGTCAGCTACTAAGAAGTTAATAAGAAAAATTATTGCTATATTGAAGAAATTCAACCATAATAATAAGGTATTTTATGGTTACATATGTCCACAAATAACTCTCACCCTTCACTTACAAAATAAGACAAGGTTAATTGTTTATAAAATAAAGGAATAGGGAAACGATTTAAGCAAAAAGCTTTAGCAAAGTTAGCATTGTTGACAAGCATGTTCTCGAAACAAGATTGGAGTTCAAGGTACTAACCTACTTAATATCAATTATTTAGCTTGGTAAGGTATCCTTTCCGAAGTACACTACGATAAATCATATTGTTGAAAAAGCCAGTCAAATCACTATTAAAAGATGAGAATGTAAATCTCTGGATTTTACCGTAATTAATAAGATAAAAATAGTATACTGCATACCGTGACCAATACCGAAATTTAACCAATATTTAAACAAATCTCAATGATAATGAGTAAAACAATTCTTGGCAGTATAGCAAATAAAAAATAATTAAAAGAGCAAAAATTAATAGTGAATCAAACTTTTAATACTAGGATATTAGATGAAATTTAACTTTAATTTGCAATCGAGTATTTTGCCATTTTCTGACTGTTACATTAGAGCAAAATGAATTGCGATTTTCCATCTTAGTTTCTAATTACCTATCGTCTACTACCAACGTCCGATCCAATCGGAAATGAAAAAGTCCCGGTTTTTCACTTCTTCCGAATAAACCGAAACTTGATGTCTGATAAAAGATAATTAGAAACTAAGCCGGAAAGGTGCAATTCATTTTGCTCTAAGTTGAACCGTTTGGATTCTATAGGTAATCAAATTAATGAAAATTAGGTTTTTCGCGTGTTAATATCTCAAATACAAATGCACTTAAACCTATGGTATGTTGTGCCATATTTGTATAGAATTTTGAGCAAACCTATGTCTGTAAGCGAGCAAGATAACAGGGAGTGATAATTATAATCCATAACACTTTACTTTTCCGTTAACCAAATAACCTTCGTGTTTTTATTATTGAGATTCAATTCCGATATTTTATTAATTAATTCGAGACAAGACTAATGCATATGCATCTATTTTATTTCTAGTTGCCATAAAAGAAATTCTATGAAACTTGTTAATATTAGATTACTACTAGAAAAATCGATAAGCAAATTTCAGCTCAAGTTCGTAAACTCGTTCTTTCGTAATTTGACTCCGAATTTAAATTTTAGGTCATATGCCAACAGCCTGAAAGCGGGGACTACGTTTGATGTTTCAATATCATTTGATGTCATAGTGGTTTGAGATTCCGGAGTGCGGTCACGTTTCTAAGAAATTCTCTTATTTTTAGGATAGCAAAGTAGTGCTATTTGCATCTTTTGAGATGTAATTTAATAGTACATTTTGTATGTCTCCGTAGTATAATGGTATGAAAGACACTATTACCATAACTTACTTGTAGGTTTTCAAGATTGAATTTAGTAAATATCTTAAGTATGCATATTTTCATAAACAGAAAAGCATCTATGCTCATGATGAGGTAGGAAAGCGAATTTCTTTTCATTGAAAGTATAGAAG
This sequence comes from Pissodes strobi, assembly GCA_016904865.1. Taxonomy (NCBI): domain Eukaryota; kingdom Metazoa; phylum Arthropoda; class Insecta; order Coleoptera; family Curculionidae; genus Pissodes; species Pissodes strobi. Next base: position 10,361 of record JAEQML010068738.1, on the reverse strand, counting down.
AACTCAATTATAAAACTACACAGAGAAATCGGAAAATTACTAAAGGCGAAAAAAATAATACACTAAAAACATAATAGATTCAGAAAGATGGACACAAAGATTAAGCATATAAAAAAGAAAAATTATGTTACTCAAGAGAAGAGCGAATAAAATACAATAAGTTGAAAATATTGTACGATTAGTTATACGTGACGCCACGCCTTGGATGGCGTGCAAGTTATGCTCAGAATATGGATCGATCTAGGTCAGGTGAGAAGAGATAATAAAGAAGGCACTTCGGTAAAACAATAACAACGTCTATTGGTCAAAGAATTAATGAGTTTACACTATACCCGATTACAAAACACGCATGTTCTTTCGGATGAAGTATGATTTGATATGTATATAGGTCTTAGTCCCTGTATTATAATAAAGTTCTTTCACAACGGTAATGTGTTTTCATTTATGGTAAGGTCTGGTTATTTCATGAGATAATTATTTAAGGTTCTTAGTTTATCAATATCTCACACGCTCACCCACACCATACATTATTCAAGGACATCATATAGATGTGGATGAAAATATAGTAGAACGGGCAATCAGAAGCCTATAAAATTAAAAAACCCCTGGACCGGAAGGAATACCTGCTGAGTTGCTAAGGAATGGGACAAACAAGCTGAAGAAACTCCTGAAAGAACTATTCACCTATCCATAAAAAAGGAAGAACAGACAGCTGCTCAAACTATAGATGCATTTCCGTCACGAGTACAATGAGCAGACTGTACGGAAAAATACTTAAAAACACAATAGAGGGAGAATATACACCAAGTGAAATAGAAGAACAAGTGGGATTCCGTGCAGGCCGATCTTGTGTAGACCACATCTTTAGTTTGACTCAGCTAAATGAGAAAAAGTGGCAACAAACAGAGATGTTCACTTGCTGTTCGTTGATCTCACAAAAGCCTATGATACTGTTCCGGTACAAAAGCTATGGCAGGTACTAGAAAAGTCGTCCATAAACAACAGGGTTTTAGTAGCAATAAAAAAACTTTATGAGCAAGCGACATCACAGATAAAAATAGGAAATATCCCATCCGAGAGCATTTCAGTTACGAAAGGACTACGACAAGGCTGCTGTTTATCACCCACTCTTTTCAAAATATATTTAAATGAAGCTTTAAATAATGGAGAAGAAGCTGTAGTGGAATGGGAGTACAAACAAACGACGAAAAAACTCTATATACGCTTCACTTCGCTGGCGACCAAGTGGTGATAACGCAGGACAAGGACGATCTGGAATTTATGACAGTCAGGCTTCTCAAGGAGTATGAAGATTAGGGACTACAGGTAAACAAGGAAAAATCAAATATTTGTGTATTGGAACAGCGTCAGAGGATTTGCACTTAAATGACAACGATGTCATATAGCCGTGCAATAAATATACATACCTTGGAACACAAATTGACAAAACAGGACGCACAGAGAGTGAAATTGAACAAAGAATCATAAAGGGGAAAAAGGTTATAGGTTGTCTTAACACAATACTATGGTCAAAACAAATCTCTTATGAAAGGAAACATCTTCTTTATACTACGTTGGGGTTTGGAACCTTCGGCAACATGCACTAAAACAGAGTTTTATCCACAATACCGAAACAGAATATTTGCACTCGACGCGTGTTTCGCTAACCATGTTAGCATCATCAGGAGATGATTAAAACTAGATTAGATCTTCTTTATAATTCCGTCTTCAAAAGTGTAGTAATGTATGGCTGTAAAACATATCAAATGACAAAAGCCCTAGAGAGACGTCTTTTGGCGTTGGAGATGGATTTCTGGCGAAGAGCGGCCGGGAAATGAAGAATGGAAAGGATATCGAATGCCCGAATAAGAGAAATTATGAAGGTGGAACATACGATTGTTGACGACATTCAACAAAGGCATTTAACATGGTATGGCCATGTGTTTCTCGTTTTAATTATTGTCACTCTTTTGAGATTGGCGTATCAATAATGAAGCAGCATTCAGCTTGGATTCACTTTACATTTGGTCATAAAAAAGATCACATGTTTCTCATACGTTTAACGGAATAAATTGTTTTATACGGATTTAAGGAGGAATCTGTATTTTTATTTTTTATATCAATAATGACAGAAAATTTTCAACTTGAACCAGGACTATTATACGTCACACCTTTCAGAGACCGTTGATAGTGTTCGTTATTAAAATTGTCAGAAGCTTTTTTTCTGTTGAAATATAAAACTTTTAAGTTTTTTATGGCAATGACACACATATTAAACGGAAATTCTATGGCACTCGACGAGCGGTGCGTGTTCGAAGATGTTGATTGGCACGGTTCTTGAATGGCTGTTGGTTGTAATTTGTAGGAAACATATGTCCTGGGAATGAGTTCCAAAGCGATGCAGTGCGTCATTTAAAGGAGTCCTTGTAAAGCGCTGTTCTAGGTGTTTCCAGTTGTATAACGAACGGGTGCGTTCTTGCCGCCTGTCGTGACTCTCTGACAGGCGTTGCTGGAGGAGAGATGGGGCTGGACAAATACTGGGAATAACTGCCGTGAAAATATCTGTAAAACAGGTATATCACGGCCACATGTCTGAGGTGTTCCAGGCTATCCAGATCCCGGGTCGACTCCGGGTCGCCGACGACACGCACAGCTCTCTTCTGAATGGAATCCAACATATTTAGGGTATTGGTTTTCTTAAACCCTCTACAGATCTTGATTAATTGTTGAAATCTGCTCCTGTCTGCGGTGATAAGTTTCATTCGCTGGTAATAGTTATTTTCCTAACAAGTGTGCAAAGTGATACTTTCCCGCACGCTAAAGCAGTTAGACGGATATGCTTTAAGTGCGGGAAAGACACTTTGCGCAAGTGTTAGGAACAATGCTTTTTCTACGAGTACCCTAGAAAAGTAGAAATCTTATTATTGTATGCAGAAAGCATTAAAATATTGAAATAAATCGAGTATAAACACGGCAATTATGCGTGCGCAAAGTTGAACTTTGTGCACGCAAATGTGCGCGCGGGTGCGCAAAGAGTTTCCGTGCGCAAAGTTCAACTTTGCGCACGCAAATGAGTGCGCAAAGTAGGTACTTTGCGCACCCGAGTAGAAAAATGTATTTCTGATCTAAATTGGGAGACAAGGGTACTGTCATCTGCAAAACTGTAAACAGGATTATTGGTTTCGGCCAGCACATCATTAATATAAATGAGGAAGAGAGTTGGTGAAAGTGTTGCGCGCTGAGGCACGCCCGCGTTAATGGTGAATGAGTCTAAGATGTATCCATCAACTGCAATGTGCAGTCGGTTCTTAACCCATTAACGGCGGATTTTTTTTTAACAGCCAAGGCCGATCTGGCAAAACTTTAGGATATGTGCAGTTTAATTGATAAAAATAAAACACATTTTCAATAAAAGGACATTTATATTACAAAAACAACACCGTTGCCATATGGCAACACAAGCCGTTAGCAGGATCATATGTGTTATTCGGTATGAAATATAAGGTTACAATCAATACAAAGTCCTACCGCGCACTTTCTACGCATTGTTCGCACAGTAGACGAGCATCCTTCACCGGCACCTCGTTTTTTCTGTTTATCAACAGTGTGAATCGAAATATGGTATGTGCGGTCATACCTGACGGCATCTGATACCCTATTGAATGAAATGCTAGACCTGGAAGTAGATGGCCTACCAGAGACTTTTGGGAGTGTTCTATATCTGGTTAGGTAGATTTGAACGATTTCACGTTTGAAATTGATCTGGGATATGTTAGTATCCGGATTGGCGTTTTTGTATGCAATCCACGCATTGACAACCGACACATCCAACAACCGTGTAAAAATTGGCCACCAACATTTTTTTCATCTTATTGAGATCCGGTAGTTGGATACATTTTGATCTATACTCAGATATAATTGATGGTCTCGTAACTGTTATGTTTTTCTTATTATTCTGACAATACCTTTTTACATTGCTTACCGGAAAAATTCCATGGCAGGTAGATGTTGCACACACCACACTCATCGACCAATTACCACACTGTTGTCCATCCATTTTACAACAATTATTCCATCTTCTCAATCGATGGAAGATACAAATTCTCTGCGATTTCGGCCTTTTGAAAATGTAGTTTTGTGAGGTAGGGCACAGGATTTGGGAATCCGATTTTGTCGGATTTTACCCGTAGCTTCATAACCACGTTGCTGCAGGTAAAACAGAATATTGAACCCAGTAAAAAGGTTATCGAAGTAGAACCTAAAGGGCAATTTCTTGACAAGCGGAGACACGCATTTTCCAAATTCTTATTCATATAGTGGGACTCCTTTGGGATTGCCTCCTTCGTACATATCAAAATTTATTAGATATCCCGACGGTGTATTTAGCGACCACATCTTGTAACCAAATCGAATTGGCTTCCCACGTATGAATTGCTTACAAGGGTGGCGGCCGAAGTATTTGATCATAGATTCCTCGAAACTTAAATTTTGCTCAGAAACCCAGTTTTTCAGAAATCGTTTTTTCAACATCTCCATAAAAGATCTGAGTTTCCAAATTTTATCGGAAAGATTCGGCTTGGTGTTATCAGCGCAATGTATAAAGCGCAAAATTTGCCTGAACCTGTCTCTTCTCATTGCAGCGCTCACCGTGTAGTTCTTGACATCATCCTTTGCTTCCCAATAATAGTCACAACCCGGTAATTCCGAATAACCAGATAAGAGTAGAATTGCGATAAAACATTTCATTTCTTCAACAGTTACTTTTGGGTCTGCTTCATTCAGAAATAAGGCATATTTCGAAGTTTCAGAAACAAGATACGCCATTATTTCGTCCTCAAGATAATGTTCGAAAGTTTCTAAAATCTCAGTATATTTTAAAAAAAATTGATCATTCTTTAGAAAGTTTACACTTTTTGGTATAATATATCCATCTATCCAATTGATTATTTCCTTTCCTGGTCTAGGAGATACGAATTGGGTTTGACTGTCGGGCATTTAATCATCATCTTCTCTGTCTTTTTTTCCTTCAATAGTTCTGTCACTTCTCCCTCTTATCAATATTTCTGCAGGTGCTGCTAGCTGCCTCCTGCTAAGATTATCTGCAAGCCCCCCGTCATCTTCTTCTCCGGAATCCTCATCTGTCAAGATCCCTGCATCTGGGGGCTCTATAAAAATTTCATGTACTTCGAAATCATCATCATAGGCATAGCCGAAACTTCTTTCTGTAAGCCTGAAATATCAAGGACAGCAAACAATCACGCACGTTCTGATTTTGCGTTTCGTTTAAAAGAGGGAGCCACCAAAAAATTAGAATGCTTGCGTTGCCATATGGCAACGCCAGCCGTTAGTGGGTTAAGGAAGCTGGTAAGCCAGCTGCATAGAGAACCTGGCAGTCCGGAAGACGGCAGTTTGTTGAGCAGTCCGTCATGCCAAACTCTGTCGAATGCCTTCGAAATATTCGACGTAATCGCTCGAGATTCTCCGTAGTTCTCAATTGCCCTACTCCATATGTGAGTGATATAGGCCAATATATCTCGTGTCGATTTCTCTTTGCGAAAGCCGTATTTGTTATCGCTAATTAACCTGTTGGTCTCAAGGTACTTGAATAGTTGCTGATTGACTACACATTTCATGACTTTGGAGATTATTGGAAGCAAGGCAATTGGGGGATAGTTTGAGGGCGTGGTTTTCTTGCCTTTTTTGGAACAGGTTGCACTCGAGCAACTTTCCAAGAAGATGGGTAAATCCCTTTTCCTTAAGACAGAGAAAAAAAGCCTGGAGAAAACGTTAGTTCGTTGGCGCAGTTTCTTAAAACGATGACAGGTATTACGTCCGGTCCTGATGCCTTTTGCGTATCTAGTTCTTTAAGGACTTGACGAATATCACGGTAATGAAACTTGACTTCTGCCATGGTAGTGTTGATGTTCGATATGGTGGGGAGAGCCTTGCCTTGGGGCGCGCTTAAGGTAGAGTGCAATGAAAACATTTTGGCGAGCATGTTTGCTTTTTCTTTGGCTGTAGCCGCCATGAAGCCTCGTTCGACTGTCAAAGGTGGGAGAGACGTTTTTGTAAAGTTATTACTTACTGCCTTTGCTACCGACCAGAAATTTCTGAAGCCACTGGGGAATTGCAAAAGTTTATTCCTGATACTTTGATTGTGTTTGTTCTGAGTTTCGTCAATCACACGTTTGCATTCGTTTCTCGCTTCGGCAAAATAATTGCGATTTTCAGCGGCCTGATGTCTATAAAAATGTCCTATTGATGTTTTTCAAAATTTTTTGTTTGGAAAACTTACGATCATCATTTGAATCACATTTTTAACTTTGCGCTTATTCCTATTTTATTATTTATCTACACTCGTGAGATAAGAAATTTGGATCCAACTCATTTTGCGCGAGATAAGGAGTTTATTACAGCACGTGTTTTTCTTATCTCACTCCTTTTTAATCAGTCAAATTATATTTACAATTTAATTATTTATTATAAATATTAATCTTTGCAATATTTTAAATAACTTCCTTGAGGAGGAGAGTTGCAAGAATTACTTGAAACATTAATCGCCTGGTCATTTGTAGTAACATCCAAATACCGATTGAGACTCCCTAGAATTTTCACTGTTTTTTTCTTTTCTATTTTTTGCTGAATTTTCGATGTATCTCTCAGTACTGCTAAAAAATTTGCACCCGAATCTGCCAGCAGTGACGTGGTGAACCGCCTGAAACAGTGCCTAGTGTAATCTTCAGGGTCTTTTAGTTTTAGATATAGGGCATTTTTCTTTCGAATTAACATGCAACCAAACTGATACTTAGTTTGGGTTAGTAAATTTGAGGACCCAGATTTTATTAAACTCAAATCAATAGGTAAAGTTTGCTGTACCTAAACATTTTGTAACAAATTATTATTCTCAGAGAATGAACCGCTCAACAAAACCCTGAGATATAAATTTCCCTTGAAATTTTTCTTTTTTGCAGAATATATTTTTAATGAAAAATCCTTTTATTTCCCATGAAACGCCACACAATACCCCAAACTTTCGTTGCTATTTACCGGAATAAGAAGGGAAACAAACGTCAGACAATAAAAGGGAGAGAAAATATGAAAGTGAATTTATCAACGTTCTAAAATGCCGTTTTCTCCTGGTTTACTTGATACAGTCCATTTAATATAAATTTGTTGGGCATTATTTAAGGTCTACCGTAAAAAGTAATGGATATGGTTTAGATTAGCCAGCCTTTTTAAACCTTCGAAGAAAAGTTATTTACCGCTTTTAAAAAAGGCACTGATACATTTTGAAATTATTAATAAACATGCATTAAAACTAATGTAATGAACATAATTTTCCAAAATATCAACATGATAAAATTGATATTAATATAATATGTTGTTTGGCGCCGATGCCTGTGAGAATCCCAATGTATTCAGATTCTACAATGAAATATCTATTATTGCTGTATTGCTAAATCCAAATTATTTTTGTTTCAGGGATTTGCAAATAGATATTCAGCTTGTAGAAAGCAATAAGTGAGTTATAATCAGTGACCATGTATTAATAGGGCGAGGGCGAGGTACAGAGTGAAATTTATCAGGTAAGTTAATTGAAACCATACCTAGACTTTATTTTACCAACTATCAATTTTGAGACTAATAGATTTTATAACTCATCATTCTTCAAGAGTTGCAAATTGTTGAGCTAATCGGGGCTAAACAGAAGCAACACTTTTAATATACTAGACGGTCGAAGTTGATGGTCTAAAATATTTTCATAATTTTGAGAATCGACATATCAAGAAAACCGAGACTTCTTGATGTGCGGTTTTAGCGGAAGATTTTTGGTATCAGCTGACGTTACGTTGTTTTTTTTCAATGTCTCGTTATATAACTATAAATAAAAGCTTTACATTTAACAAATTAGATATTTGATCACAAAATAACCTAAAGTGAACAACAATAAACTAAATACGAAATTACAAAAACTCTGAGAATTTCAAATTTCATAAAATGTTAAAGCTTTTATTTAGCACCCTGTATAACCTATACATATCGAGGAATATAAAAAATGACGTAACGTCAGGTGATTCCGGAAGGGAAATCTTGCATAAGACAACCATAAGATGTCACTGAAAAATTCCTCCCCTTTGTATCATCTGGTACTTGGAAACTTCAGTACCAGCCCCAACTCCATCACTCCTTACGTTATATCTGTATTCCTATTGTAATATTGCCACCATGGTAAATATTTGTTTTCTTCTTAGGCTTTAAAATATATAAGGGTAGCATAGCTCTATTGTTTCGGTAATGCTTCTAATAGCTATATAGACTATGCTCCAGGATTCCCCTGATGAAACCAGATATTTCAACACTGAATCGCCTCCCTGAGTTTCTTATAAATTAATTTCTGGCAGCTAAACAGTGTAATATTACGTCATCAAAAATTCCACAGGGTTTCTACTCTCCGTCTGTCAAAAAAAGTACTTTATGAAATACTCGTATCCCGCAAGTGCATGGCTGAGAAAGTAGTCCACTTATCCATATAGCCTATCCAGCCAGGCTTTAATATTTCGAATGAGGCCATACGTCCAACATCCATAAGTGTTCTATCTTTATTGTTTCTGCCATCTGAGGAGGAGCGCATCTCTAGCTTTTTCTTGTTTCTACCTTCATACTACCATTAGTATCATCGAGGGCGAGCGTTGAATTGTGCTGCATAACGTAATACTTAGTAGCCTTTAGAAGCGATTTATCCTCACAAGGAACTTTTTATTGTTTATTGCCATATTTGGCATTAGGTCGGTAAGGGCAGTCATGTTCCTCGCTACTTTCAGGAGCGGCCTACAACTTCTGGACCTTCAACATTGAATCTGATCGGATCTTTGAGCCTTTAGTAGCGCCGCTTCGATTTTTTTTTGGGTGCTAACTAAAGGCCCCTAACCTTCAGTCAGCTGGCTACTCTGCTTGCAATGTTCAATAAGGTTTCTTCCGATTTCACCATCATGACTTCATTAACTGCGCATCCTATGAGCTTCACGCCCGTTGATTGGTCCAAGTTTAGTAGGTATTCCTACATTATATTCCAGAGTGTAGGGCTCAGTACTGAACCCTGTAGGACACGACTGCTTATCTAGTTGGAGACCATTTGGCTTCTACGATTATTTCCTTATCAGAGAGATAAGATCTAATTAGTATTAGTAGGGTTTCTTCTATTCGCTTTCTCCCAAATACATCCGGAATTATTTGCCGGAAAACGCTGTTGAATGCGTGTCTTACAACTAGAGTTATGAACATGCACACATATCTATGTGCATGGGTTTAAGCTGCAGCCTCTTTTACAGCTCTGACTACCTCCATTAGTGCCTCTGTCATTAGCCTTTTATTCTTAAAACCACATGATCTTTTTGACAGACCACCTGTACGTTCAAATTCGTTATATAGTTTGGCTCAAATTTAATATTCGAAGAGGATTGGTCTATGGGAGCCTGAATCATCAACCGAATTATCGCCAGTGGTTTTCCAAGCTCTCCATCACTTCCATTGTCATATCGGCCGGAAGTCTAACAGGCCCTTCGTCACTATGTTAGCCTTCTTTCCATATATCACAGTCTGCATTGTCACACACTGTTTCTCGCTTTTCCGTAATTTCTTCTCGTTTCTCTTTTATTCAGCCTTATTGTTCGATGCATTGCCCTATTTTCTCATTCCACCAGTACACCGATGTTTCTCTAATAGAAATTTTCTTTTCAGCCGTTGATTTGTCGCATATTTTTTGAGTCTGTTAGTGGAAAGGTCTGATGTCGTTGTTACTGGGTTTTCATCTTCGAGGACTTTATTATTTCCCTTAACTTTTCTTTTTCTAGCTTTCTAATGTTCCAGCCACTTACTTTATATCTTCCGTCTGAATGTGTCATTGTCTCTGTTTTGACGCTAAGTAAAATAAAACTTAACGATTCTTTACCACTCACTACCAATTCGGTAATGAGGTGTTTTACATTTTCGCTCGTCAAAGTCAAATCTACGATTGACGTGTAATTTTGGTGCTGAAAGGGTGGTTTATTTCCTTGGCTGATTACTATAAGGTGAAACGTGGCGTTAAAGTCCCCAGCTACAATTGCCTTTTCCTGTGTGGCTCTGAGATATCTCTATTTGGAGATGTATAACAGCTATATCTAGTGAATCTCACTATTGCAACATTGTAACCAGCTTTATATGCTAATTCCTCCTTCAGTTGTACATATGCCTAACTCACTCAGCCGTTTGTAGTTTTGCCTTTTTAAAAGGCGTGGCTTAAAGTTTATGACAGTTAGAGCGGGCGCCACTAATTTTTTACTGCTAGAAATTTATCAGAAATTCTGTCTGAAAATCGGAAT
>MU194734.1:0-15118 GCA_016904865.1 Pissodes strobi | reverse complement strand
TTCATTTGAATTTAGTATTTAGTTATTTTGCGCGCGACTGTAGAAAAACGTTTTTTTTTTATCTAAAACTGATAATTCACCCTTTACATTATATGGGTCACCGTATTTCAGCTACTTTTTTTCCCTGTTTCCCACTGACGCAGATAAATTAAAGAGGGAATTGATAAATATTAAAAATAGGAATGTTTCTGGCTGGGATGAAATCTCAGTGAGGACCCTACTAATGCTTCCCGACGCAGCATTGTCTGTTCTTTCAGTGTCAATAAACCAATCTTTTTTTTCTGATACTTTTCCGAGTAGTTTGAAGTTGGCGAAAGTGATACTCCTCTTTAAGGGTGGAGATGCGGATTCCCCCTCAAATTTTAGACCGATTTCCTTTCTTTCTACCATTTCTAAAATAGTTGAGAGACTTGTAAAGAAACGAATGTTTGAGTTTTTGGAAGGGCACAAGATTTTGTCTTCCGTTCAGTTTGGCTTCTTGAATGCGAGAAGCACTAATGATGCGGTGAGGCAGCTCTATTTGAGCCTGAATAGTGATGATGTGGCCGCAGCAGTGTTCTGCGATCTTACAAAAGCTTTTGATTGTTTTGATCATGGAATATTGCTGCGGAAGTTGGAGTTTCGGTTTTCGGGGTGTTGCGTTGCATTGGCTCTCTTCGTTTTTGTCGGGGCGAGCTCAGTTAGTGGTGCTGCCGGATGACCGGTCCCAGTTTCGACCAATCATCTCCGGTGTACCCCAGGGCTCTGTATTGGGGCCTCTATTGTTCCTAATCTATGTGAATGACCTTCCAAATATCAGAATATCTGATAAATTCACAATGTTTGCCGATGACACCACAATTTTGTGATCCAGTCAATCAATGGAAGACTTACATGGGACAATATGCTCCGATTTAGATGTTCTGGGGAACTGGTGCAGGGCTAACCTGCTGTTGCGCAATGTGTCCAAAACCAATGTTTTCTCATTCAGGGGCCGACTACCTGCCTGCTCATTGAACTCCGAACCCCTTGAGGCCCGTAATGTTCACAAGTTTTTGGGAATATATGTGGATGTGTCATTGAATTTTTCTGAGCACATCACCGAGACAGCTAAGAGCGTGGCACGTGGGTGTTATGCGGTGAGAGTTGTCGCTTGCGAGTTGGTCGAGGGAGTTTCTAGGGATGTCTATTATGCCTTAGTGGAGAGTCATCTGCGATAAGGCATTTGTTTTTGGGGCTCCTGCGGTGAGACTCTTTTCCAAACCCTTTTTGTCCTTCAAAAAAAGGCAGTAAGATTTATGTGTGGGATTTCAGTCTTGTAGGCCTTTATTTTTAACACGAAAAATACTGACTTTACCATGTCTATTCATCCTTGAGACCTGCTGTTTGATGCACTCAGAATTCAGGGCTGCTAACAATGCTGAAATTCCAAACTCTACTAGGAGCTCCCATAGGGTGCCTTTGCCGATCCCGCGTTCTTCGCTGACGAGGGGTTCGCTAATCTACCCCAGCGGAAAGATATTTAACCACCTTCCTGCTCACATTCGCAAAATTCAATGCAATAAAACATTTAAAAGGGAGATGAAGAAATTGTTGCTCAGAAAGACATTTTAACAACTGCTTTGTTTATATCATGTATTTTGCTGAAACAAAAAGCTTTCCTTGACTTTGACTTGGACTTTTCAAAAAACCAATTAATTACCAGGACATTCCAAATCGTGGGCAGCCTGAGGAGAGTTTTAGCACGTCGGACGTCAAGAAATATTTACGCCTCGAAAACCTTTACCTCGAACACCTCCCACCTCCAAATAAAGGTCTAGAAAGTAATTTAAATGTGTTAAATGATTCATTGGTTCAAAATGGGGAAGTTTCAGGTGATCATATTGAAATTTCTCAACAAAACAAGAGGCCTAGATCTGGTTCAAGTTCCGACTCACTGGAAAAAATGGAGTAAAGAGGCATAATAATAATCAGAACACTCAACTACTTCCAAGCACTTCCGAAATAAGTTACTATCAACCAACTGCGCGAATTTTAGATGATATATTAACGCCCTAGAAACCCTTCAAAAAGCAACTGATAAAATGCCTCAAAATGTAGTTTACCCTGTTCAATCTGTACTCATAGTAGAGGCCAGCAATCTATGATTGACTCTATACTTAGCAACAAAGCCATCAAACCACAACAAGCACTAGACGTTAGAACCCTCAACTCAGCAAATGTTGGGACAGATCATAGCATGGTTCTGGCTCTCAATCGAAATATATAACATCGAATCACTAACCGTAACCGATGACAGCTCACGGCACCTGTACCAAAACAGACTATCCAGTAAACTTACTGAAATCGATATAGCAGAACTAAATGTAGAGGACAGCTGGGGAAAAATCAAAACTTGCATACTTAATACAGCCGAAGAAGCTATTGGTAAAAGGTTGGTAAACATAAACGCAAGAAACAACACAAAGCCATGGTTCTGCGCAGAAGTGGAAGAGCTATCACAACAAAAAAAGAAGAGCTATCTGACATACAATAGCACCCAAACACAAGAACTGTACGCCGAGTATGTAGCAACTAGAAACCGAGTTAACTCTTCAATCAGATCAATAAAGAAAGAACACTGGATCAAATTCACCAGCGATATGGGTCACGACATATATGGAGCCTAACGAAGGGTCTGGAAGATGCTCAAGAATAGAAAAAAGCCTGTAAATGAATTTATACAAACTTAAGGAATTGACATACTGACATGGGAAAACTACTTTCAACAACTACACAGTCCCCAGAGACACCTAACATAGGGAACTATAAAACATCCCATCAAGCTACAATAACTAAAGAGGACATACAGGAAGGAATCAAGCAGCTAAAGAACATAAAGGCACCAGGAGCAGATAACATTAGCAACGAACTCATCAAATACGCCGGCCCCGAACTCATAACAAAGATGACAACATTATATGGAAAGATCCTCAATACATCAGAAATACCCAGCAAATTCAAGCATGAAGCTCCTCACACACATCTTGAAATGTAAACTCGAGGGCCAAATACAAAATAGAGAAGAACAGCAGGGTTTCAGACGAAACATATCCACTACAGATGCCTTATTCATAATAAAACAATTACAAGAAAAAGCAATCGAATACAACGTGCCAGCATACCTATGTTTTGTCGACCTCACCAAGGCATTTAACAAAGTACGCCTGACTGACGTTATCGACTTACTAAAAGAGAGACAACATCGTCAAAGTTATTCACAATCTAAATACCGGCAACTACACAAAGATTAAAGCAAGAGACAGCTACCCGAAAAACATAAGAACACTAGGAGGAATCAGACAGGGAGACAGTCTCAGCCCATTTCTATTTAACCTAATAATGGACAAAATTATAGAAGAAGTGTCAGCGATGGGTCTCGGTTATCGAATGGACCGAAACAAAATTAGCATAATCATCGCAGAAACAGAGGATGACCTGCAACGACAGCTCCATAAATTACATCTAACAGCAGCACAACTAAACATGAACATATCAGTAGGAAAATCAAAGTGGATGACTCTAACCAGAGAACCCATAAGATGTAAGTAAGCTCGCAGTCCAAGATCAACCTATCGAGCAAGTATCCAAGTTTAAGTACGTGGGCATGGATATATCGGACCACCACAATCCAATAAATGATCTGAGAAGTCAGATCAACAAGGCAACCACAATGGCAGGATGCTTACAACAGGTGGTATGGGCAAATAAATATATGCGTATTGACAGGTCAAGATTTACAAGACTTGCGTTTGGCCAATCATGACTTACGGTATTGAAGCTCTAGAAGAGACAACTAAAACAAAAAGCATGCTGCGTGTAACAGAAATAAAAACCCTAAGAAGCATACTCGTAAAGACAAGAAGAGACCGAGTCAGGAACGAGGTTATAAGAGATGAATGCAATGCGAAGTGCAGAACGTGGTGAGATGGGGGTGGCAAAGGAAACGATAATGGCACGATCATGTAACCCGAATGGCAGAAGATCGACTACCGCGGATAGCATTCCAGAACAGGCCAGCGGGAGATAGACCCCCAGGAAGACCACCTAAGAGATGCAAGGACAGCTGGCAATGGACATCTAAGGAGATCCTACTAACAGATCGACAGATCCAATTAAAAAATAAGAAGAAGAAGAATCTGCACTTTTCACTCTTCATAAGCAGGTAACTACTTTGGCTTTTAGAATTGAACAAAATAAAGCTGTAGTTATTGAGTGCCAGAATGCTATCCGGCAACAAAAACTAATAAACAAAGAAATAGAAATAAAACACATTTCTAATAATGGTTTTGATTGCTGGCATACTTAGAGATTTTCTGATAAAGAATTTATTAAGGAGTTTATTGCCGAAATGTCCGGAAATAATGAATCCCTTTAGTTTAAATGCTGCTGACCTGTTTAAATTTGTCACAAAGAGGAAATGCCGAAACAAAAGTAACGAAAACTGGATTTTTCAAACGCCACCCCAACTGTTTAAGTGGCTAATAAAAAATAATAATCTAACCTTTGATTTCTCCCCAGCCTATGTGCAGGAATATACTAATGTGACAGTATGTTTCAAGTGTTGCCTATTCGGACACAGGAAAGGAATGCTGTTACAAGTGAGGTGAGGCTCATAATGTTACAGAATGTACTGCTACTGTTAATAATTGTCCCAATTGCAGTAAGTTAAAATGAATGGACCGAAATCACACAACCTGCGATCCAAATTGTCCAGTCTTTAACCAAAAGTATCAACGCCAACAACAATTCACTAATTATAGTAATGACAATTTTTTAGCACAAAAGTGAATAACGGAGTGTCTACAGTGTATGAAGAAGAATGAACCTTTGTGATTGCTTTAAAATGTACGTGGTTTAAACAGTAAAGTGTCAGACTTTTATAACAATGTGTCTGTAACTGAAAATGAATACAATGTCGTTGTATTAACTGAAACGTGGATTGCCGACAGTGTCTATGGCAGTGAGTTATTTCCAGACTTTCCTCAATTTTATGTCGCAATAGAAGTGATAATCTGCATGGTGGAGATGTGCATGGTGTGCTTTTGGCAGTAAAGAATAAATATAGTTGCAGTTTCAAAGATTTTTATAAACTCTAAACAAGAAAAATAGTCTTGCCCGTACGTCATTGCCATATTTATGTTAAGCCTTTCGCGCCAACTTCGCGCGTGGCTACGTCACGACAGAATAGCTGCTGTCTGTGAAAAAAGCCGGCCGATGTAACCATCCTCTCTAATTTATTATTCTTACTCGAATATACGAGTCGTGAACAGTTGTACTGAATTCACTAAAAAATGATCCAATTTATTATTTCAGTACTATATTTTAAAGCATCTAC
Organism: Pissodes strobi; assembly: GCA_016904865.1. Classification (NCBI taxonomy): domain Eukaryota; kingdom Metazoa; phylum Arthropoda; class Insecta; order Coleoptera; family Curculionidae; genus Pissodes; species Pissodes strobi. The sequence goes on along the minus strand of MU194734.1, from coordinate 9,762 downwards.
CAATTTCAGTACGAAATTCGAAAAAGCAACTAAAGCCAATAACAGTCTAAAAAACGAATAAAAACTTTTGAAAATAATTATTATGAATAAAGTTATTTATGAAACGATGGTAAGTATGGAATTTTCGAAATTCTGCAGGAAATTACTCTTACGCTAAAGTTTCTTACTGCTGCCCTTTAGTTGGGTTGAAATCTCGCTATAAATTATAAATTTGCAAATTGTTATGACTCCAAAATTTAATATATCCTGAGGCTATAAAAGGCTCGTCATGCCTTTTTATTTTCAGTCGTATTCCCTTCTAATTAGATTTGTTTGATGTGTTTCGCACAATAAATCTGGGTAACAGGGAAAATTTATTGCTGCGTGATTTTAAATGACTAATAACAATGGACAGGTAAAACATTACTTTAAATCATTTTGCATGGTAATCTTGCGAATATATTTTTTAGATTCCTTGAATGTACTAAACCTGTAATAAATTCTGAATCTGATAAATCGCACTCCTTAAGTTGCGAAACTTCTGAAATTGGCTCGCAATCCAAAAATTTAGAAAGTGATATATCGCAAAGCACCTTCCAACAGGCTTTTTGTGAATTGTTTGAACTATTTATATGTTTCATATTGTTTATGCAATTCAATAAAAAATTTGATTCATCCTTCACAATTTTTGGTTTGGGAGTGTACCATTTAAAGGTTCGGCTCTTCTTAGGGATTACCTTGGACTTTATGGGAAAAAATTGTTTATAACGGATATAACCGAATTAAAAAAATGTTAACCAATGAAATCCCAACGGAAATCAAACAAGGATGTGTGAAAATAATACAGATCTTCATAGCAAATAGCTAGTATTTATGGAATTAATTGGACTCACCATGGTGATGACTTTTAGATTCATAATAACAGTCTTATGGTCAAACAAATTATTGCCAATAACCTCAATGCTAAAATTATCCCCAAAATGTATTAAAATATTATCCAAGCAATTAATTTAACAATGCTGGTCTTGACTCCAGCTTTAAAACCAAATGAAGCAATGATACCTAATCTGAAGTGGAAATTCGGGAACCAATATCTAGAAAACAGTAACGGAAGCACTGGGAATCAGTTTAAGGCCTATGCAGAAAATTGTGCAGGAAGAAATAAACTGTGAAAATGGGGGAAATTTGGGAATGTTATCTCCAGATTATATAGATAAAGAAGCAATGTAATTCTATCAGTTTTGAAAGAATCGCTTAGAAACTGGTTTTTTTTTGGGAAATTAGAATTGAATCAGTTGGCTTTTCCCAATAAAAAAAATACTGTAACCGAAGATTTTTATGTGGGCAGCCACAGATATTGAGTCAGCGTTTACAGTTTTCAAAGAAACATATGGACAATTACAGATCAAAATTTGGAAAACTGGTATATTTTTAAATAGTAATGATACAAAATCTTGGCTAGATCAATTGGTAAAAGCATCAAGGGAGAAAAGGCATATGGCACGGGAAAGTGGTTCATTATTTTGCTTATCAGTTCTGTTACAGGATTTGTTCCAAGTGCAAGTTTAATTTTTTATTCAAAATCAAGAAGTTTGGACAATTTTGATAACATGAATTATTGTGAAATGTCTGAAGCATGGCTAGAAGATCAACTGGTACTAAATTTGAGTGCTTCGCCTCTTAACCCCTAGAACCACAACGGGATCCAAATGAGACGCATTGCAAAACGTACAGTCTCACTTAATCCCATTTACTGTTTTAATTGAAACGTATCAATTATGTTTATTTACTATTAATAGATAAACACGTATATATTTGCAGAAAAATGTATATATTTTTAGAAACAAAAATATAACAAGCAAAATAAAGCCAAATATAGTTTATTTATTGTATTTAGTTTTTGTCTCTTGTAAGTATCCTTGTTCAATAAGTATTAAATTGCAGTTAAAGTCGGATTTTTTATTGGTGTTTCAGGGAAAGGGCGGGGTGTGGCTAGGAAGATTCGCAAGTAATATAATATTTGCCATAGCTATTTGATATTTGATACATTTCTAGTTTTACTCTTCCGTCCTGATAGGTGCAATGCAATATTCCCTTTAAAAGTACTACTTAAGCCCATCGCGACCATATATAGTATGATGCTGCTTAGATTAATTATTGTCATCAATGCCTAAGGTTTGTTCCTTTTGAAGGCCTTCAATTATCTCACATTCTTCAGAATCATCCTGCAACACGGCATCTTCATTGTCAGTATCAGTATAATTGGCTTATCATCGTCACTGTCCTTGAAAATGGCTTTTCACAACTTCTGATCAGTCAAAGGTCATCTTTCTAGCATACATTTGCTCTCTATTAATTTATACAAACAAACCTGCAGAAAACTTTGTCATCAATCATAACCTGGTATGGTATGGTATGGTAGAGAGGTCGCTCGGCAAGATTTGCCCTTCAACACGTCGTACACAATTGGTCTTTTGTATATACCCTTCTATTTTACATGAACATTCCTATCTCCTTCGAGAATCTCAGAATATTTCGAAGATTGAGCCACAACCACAAGATCATTTTCAAGATGCCTCAACCTCTGGCGGGTCAGGGCCTGACATTCGCAGAGTAAGTGCTCTGACGTTTCAGTCATGGTTTGACCGAATCTGTATTGTTCGTCAGTGGTTTTCCCCATTTTCTTGAAGTGGTAAGAGGTCATGTCTAATGAGATGGTCTACGATCAGATTTATCTAATTTTTTTTGTAGGTTGAGAAGCTTTTTTGTGTAGTTAGGCCTGTCTCTGCCCAGGTGCATTGGCCCAATGTGTCTTTTTCCGCCTTTTTCCCCAATTTCTGAGTTCGTTCATTACGTGTCCTCTAGCGATGCCACAGAATAGTTCAGACCCACAAAAGGCAGTCTGTGCACCATTTCGTGCGAGCTAATCAGCCGCTTCGTTGCCTTCCACACTCTCGTGCCCTGGTACCCACATTAAGGTGAGTCTGTTTCTATTTGCCAGTGGATCTGCAGCCATCCGACAATCCCACACAAACCGGGAGTTGATTCTACTAGATGCTAGCGCTTTTAAGGCTGCTCGACTATCTGATAGTGCACCTCTTAGCCATTTTTTGGCACATTTAGGAATGGCTATATTGATAGCATTTATTTCTGCTTGAAAGATTGTGGGTGTTTCTTAAAGGTGCAGATATTCGACATCCAGGTTCCCACACTCCGGATCCCACTCCTTCTTTCATATTTGATCCATCTGTGTACCAGACAAGTGATTCTTTCTCTAGTTGTTTTAGTATTTCCCCTGTAGTATTGCGGTCTTCAATTACCACTTCAAAGGAGCGATCAAAATGGAGTTTTGTTTCCATTGTGTCGGTTGGTTTGGTCTTCGCGTCTATCTGGATGTCCTTCAGGATTTTAAGGTGACCAGTCAGATTTCCTGACATCCCTCCTCTGCATGCATGTGCAGAGGAGGGAGGTCAAGTAGGGTTTCTAGAGCTACTGTGGGGCACGTTTTCATAGCCCCTGCACTCTTCTTAGCTTTCGCTGCGTTGACATCTCCTTTGTTTTTACCCATTACACCAAGCAGGCGTAGGTTATAATAGGCTTAACAACAGTGTTATGGGAGCACCAGATGATGGAGGGTTTTAGTCCCCTTGTTTTACGAAAGAGTCGCCAAAAGCACTGCCGTTGCTTTATTGATAGTTCTTCTTTCCAGGTGTGAATTCCAGGTTCATTTCTGGTCAAGAACGATGCGAAGATACTTAACCTCTTTTGAAAGCTCTACCGGTGTCCCTCCCAAAGGTGCTGCCTTAAGGTTCAGCTACCTTCTTTTTGTGAATGCGATCACTACGGTTTTGCTTGGGTTGTCATTTAGTCTTTCCTGTGTAAACCATGTGTTGAGTGCACATTACATACGTTCTGAGAGAACGTTATCATGTTTGCTTCTTGTTATTATAACTAGGTCATCTGCCTAACCTTGGACTTCAAAGCCTGCTTCAGTCAGTCTTACCAGTAGATCGTCAACCATCAGAGACCAAAGCATGGGCGATAGGACCTCTTCTTGAGGGCATCCTTTTATTACTCTGACTATGACGGTCTCCAATGGGCGCGGTGACTTCACGGCTGGTTAGTATGGATTTTATCCATTTTGTAGTGGTTGGTTACACTTCTCTGCGGGTTGCGGCGCTGAATGCATTCATGTGAGATGTTGTCAAATGCACCCTCTATGTCTAGAAATACACACAGCGCCACTTCTTTTTCAGCCAGTGCCTTCTCTATATCGCGGAAGAGATTTTGAAGAGCATGGGTGGCAGATTTCGATGGTTGGTATGCGAATTGTTTTGCATGCAGTGGAGCATTAGAAAGGAACTTGTTCTTGACGTGCCTATCGATAATCTTTTCCATCGTTTTAAAAAGAAAGGAGGTTAACCCAATGGGGCGGTAAGACTTTGATTTCTCACAACCTGGGGTCGTATATAAAAGCAATTACTTCTAATGTGGCTTACTGTGTGGCTTACTTGTAATGCGAACATGCATGCGATAGAAAGCGCAAAGCTCGGGGTTGCCAGCGACCACATGTTGTGTTGACAAAGCTGAGTGCATATTGCATACGTTCTGAAAGAACGTTGTCATGCTTGCCTCTTATTATTATGACTAAGTCATCTGCGTAACCTTGGACTTCAAAGCCTGCTTCAGTCAGTCTTACCAGTAGATCGTTAACCACCAGAGACCAAAGCATGGGCGATATGACCTTTTCTTGAGGGCATCCCTTTATTACTTTGACTGTGACGGCTGTTTCTCCAATGGTCGCGGTGACTTCACGGCTGGTTAGCATCCCTTTTTAGGGTAGGCATGCATCGTATTATTCAAGAATTTGAAATATTCAACCCATTTTATCTTCGCGGAGAAATGATATTCGCAACTATATGTATATGCTCAAATCAGATCTCCTATCAATGACAAAATCGCTCAAAATATATATGGCCTGAACATGACCATGATGTTTTATGATTGTCGCCATATCCTTGCCAGTGTAGCGCAATATGGTCTTCAATATGATCATGTAGGAATAATCTGGCAAGCAGCGTTGGATCATATTACGCAGAAGTATTGATATAAATCCATGGAACATTTTTTTATGGCAGTGGCACACACACCAAATGGAGATCCTATGGCACTCGACGAGCAATGTGTGTGCGAAGATGTTGATTAACACGGTTCTTGAATATCTTTAGGTTGCATGTAATTTGGGGGAAGCAGATGTCCTGGGAGTGAGTTCCACAGTGATGCAGTGCGCCAAACAAAGGAGTCCTTGTAAAGCGATGTTCTAAGTGTTTCCAGTTGTATGACAAATGGGTGCGCTCTTGCCGTCTGTCGTGGCGGGCCAAAACCTGGGAAAATCTGCGGTAAAAATATCTGTAAAACAGGCAGATCTCGGCCATATGCTGCGGTGTTCTAAACGATCCAGATCCCGGGTCAACTATGGGTCGCCGACTGAACGCTCTGCTCTCTTCTGAATGAAATCCAGCAGCTTTTGGGTGTGCTTAGGTGCGGCACCACAGATGTGTGAGCAATATTCTAAGTACGGTCTTATCGGCGCTTTGTAAAGTAAGATCAGCTGCTGCGGTGTATACAGTTTTTTGCTGCAAAATAGCGCCCCAAGCTTCTGCGAGGCTGATTTTGTGATGTTAGCAACGTAGTCAACTCCGCCTGCGTGATGGTTGGGTGAACTGAGTAGCCCAACGGTTGCGTTGCCGGTCCTAAGCCCGGATAAAGGAGGAAGGTTCTTGGATCAGGTTAGCTCCCTACCCAAGGTAAAACCAAAATATGCTTCAATATGCCTCGGAACAGGACAGATTTATCGTTGACGACACATGCAAGACAAAGAAAAACGAGATGGAAAAATAAGGAAATTCTACGCACTGCCACATAGAATATAAAATCGTTCAACAACAAAGATCAAGAGACCCTAAAGGAACTAAGCGACAACAAGATTGATCTATGCGGTCTACAATAAACAAAAAAGAAGGGCAAAGGTGAAAGACAGTATGATAAATATATAGTAATCTACAGCGGGGTAGAAAAACATGAAAGGGCAAAAGAAGGAGCTGCCATAGCAATACACTCAAACTTTAAGGACTGCATATAAGAATGTAAATACATATCATCACGAATTATAACTCTCATACTGAATACTAAAGAACAAAATATGTAGTTTACGCCCCGGAGACAACAAGCCAAAGAATGATAGGGAATCATTTTTCAATGAACTCCACAATGCTAATCAGTAATGTACCAAAAGACCAACCCATAATTATTCTTGGTGACTTTAATGCACGCATTGGAAATGCAGTAGTGCCAGGAATAAAACACAGATTCAATGAGGAAGCAATGAACGATAACGGAGAAATGATGATTAATATATGCGCATTCAATAACCTGCGTATTAACAACACATACTATGACCATAAAAATTAATACAAGTTCACATTTGCTAATACCAGAAACCAAAAAATCAACAATCGACTACATTGTTACCAGTAGACACTTTTATCCATTGCAGATACTAGATCTAAGAACTCTGAACTCGGCAGTTATTGGCAGTGATCATAATATGGTGCTAGGAAAAATTAGAATGAAACTTAGACCACACAAAAACAAGCTTATAAAACATACCAAACAGCAAGAACAGCAGAAACGTACAGAGAATACAAAAGAATCAGAAATGAAACAACAGCTTTGGTAAGGCAGATCAAAAATGAACATTGGGAAACTTCTTCGAAAAGAATGGAGAGCGACTTTTATGGTTTGCAAAAGCAAATATGGCGATTTATTAGATCGCAAAAAAAAAGAAATAAATGAACTAACCGAATCAAACCAAATTCTTATAGGAACTTGGATTAAATATTTAACCGAGCTTTACACACCGGAAAATATCACACAAAGCACACCTGAAATCACAATTAACGACATGACTGAAATTGAAATTGCAGATGTCCAAAATGCTCTGCAAAAGCTAAAGAAGAGAAAGAGCCCTGGGGAAGACGGCATTCCCAACGAACTCCTAAAATATGGTGGCGAAAACCTGGAAAAACAACTGACAAAGTTAATCCAGAAAATTCTATTTTACCAAAGAGTCCCGCAAGAGTGGCGAAGTAGCACGACTATTCTCATGTTTAAAAATGGAGATAAAAAGGTACCTTCAAATTACAGAGGCATAAATTTACTAAACACTACATTAAAATTAACAACTAAAATCATTACCAACCTATGTAACAAATTCACAAATTTAGAGGAAGAACAATAAGGATTTAGACATGGAAGATCGTGCACAGATGCCGTCTTTGTGTTGAGGTAAAGAGTGGAAAAATCAATAGAATACAACAAGCCTGCACACATTTGCTTCATAGATTTGGTGAAGGCGTTTGATATGGTTAAGCTACATGACGTCATACATCTCCTCTACAATAGAAAAATCCCTTATAACCTAATAAAAACAATAGAGAATATATACAAGGATAATCAAATCCGAGCGGAGATAAACGAAGAATTTACCGAACTCATACCAGCTGGAAACGGTATTCGCCAGGGAGACTCGCTGAGCCCATTCCTATTTAACGTTATAATGGATGAGATAATAAAAAAAGTTCGTACTATAAAAGGCTACAAAATGGGAGATAAAATGGTAAACATCCTGTGTTATGCAGACGATGCCGCATTAATACCAGAAAACGAAGATGACCTCTAAAAGCTCCTCCACCAGTTTAACCAAACAGCTAAAACACTCAACATGACTATATCCGGTTCAAAAACACGTTGCATCACAACATCAAAAACACAGTTAAGATGCAGCACACTTTTAGTAGATGGAGAGGTCATACAACAGGAGATGAAGTTTAAATATTTGAGTATAGAACCCAGCCATGGTGACGTTGAAGCGGAAGTAAGAGAACAAACGGCAAGGGCGGCGAGAGTGGCAGGTTGTTTGAACGACTCTATTTGGAAAAACAAAAACATCAACACCCAGGTGAAACGCAAGATCTATAAAACCGTTATTAGGCCCATAATGACATACACTGCGAAAACTAGGCCAGAAACTCAAAAAACAAGGAGACTCATGGAAACAACGGAGATGAGAATACTGAGACGAATTGATGGCAGAACTTTATGGGACAGAGAGAAGAGCGAAGACATAAGAACCAGATGTGGGGTAGAGAACATCAACGAATGGACCCAAAACAGGGAAAAGGAATGGAGCGCGCACATTGACCGCATGGGGGTTCAGAGAGTCGTAAAAATCGCAAGAGACAAGTCACCTATAGGACACAGGAGTGTGGGTCGCCCGCGAAATAGGTGGAGCGACAATATATAAGGCTAACGGATGAAGATAAACAAGCTTTAAGCCTAAGCAAAAAGAAAGAAGAAGAAGAAGCAACGTGGTCATGCCAGGACATATTGCTCTTGACCGAGACAACCAGTAGTCCGATTGACGAGGATGAAGAATTGGTCGATCCTGCCATAACGATGTCAGAGCCTGCCGTATTGGCATTTTTGGTAAACGTGGCTGCTTGGATTTCTGCTGCACCGAATTGTCGTTCCAGGTTCGAACCTTCTCCAGATCTTGATTAATTGTTGTAATCGACTTCGGTCTGCGGTGATAAGTCTCAGTCGCTGGTAAAGGTTTTTCTGATCTAAATTGGGAGGCAAGAGTACTGTCATCTGCAAAACTGTAAACAGGATTATTGGTTTCGATCAGCAGATCATTAATATAGATGAGAAGCAGAGTTGGTGACAGTATTATGCCCTGAGGCACGCTCGCATTAACGGTGAATGTGTTTGAGATATGTCCATCAACTGCAATGTGCAGAGATCGGTTCTTAAGGAAACGGGCAAGCTAGCCGCAGAGATGCTGGCAGTCCGAAGGACGACAGTTTGTTGAGCAATCCGTCAAGCCAAACTCTGTCGAACGCTTTCGAAATATCCAACGAAATCGCTCGAGATTCTCCGTAGTTCTCAATTGCCCTACTCCATACATGAGTGACATAGATCAATATATTATCTCTTAGAGGCTACTACTGGAAGGCCAGTATTAGATATCGAAGTAGCACCAATCATAATTGCCTCATTCGTGGACGACTCAGAAGATGTTTATATCACAGTACTTTTGGATAATGATTGTTTAAATAAATTGCATTGTTTATTACGGTTTTTAATAATAATTAGCTTGAGTAATACCATTACTGAAGTTACCAAAATAATGATGTTTTGCAACTCCACATAATTGCACATGCTCAGAAGGGTTAGGACGTATGGGACCAGTTTTTTCCAGAGGCAAAAAGTGAAAAATGATAATTTTCTTTTTTACATTTACTTTTGAAGCAGATCAGATTTTCAAAGGAATAAAACACATTCCTTTCTTGAGTTGCAAATGTACTATAATAAGCTGATTGCAAAGGAAAGGATCTCTTATTATTTATACAACAAAAAGTGGATTCGTAACTTAATTAGAATAGAATAGAAAAATATTTATTATGCAATATATAACAATATACATATAATATAATACATACACTATCACAATATTACACAAAAGGTGATATTCGCACAGGGCGTTCTTCCATACCACCCAAGGAAAGAAAAATGTTTTCTATAACAATAAGTTACAAAAAGAACAACAAAACACAAAAGAAAATAAATATTACATATTCTGCAAGAGACTTTGTTTAAATTTAGTCTTAAAACTTTTCAGTGAATAGGAAATCAGTGAGGTAAAAATATCTGAGTTGAGCA
>JAEQML010068735.1:0-18036 GCA_016904865.1 Pissodes strobi | reverse complement strand
TTTAAAAAAGACCTATCAGTGCGAACTACCGAAAGGGAAAAGCCACTCTGATCAGGCACGTTTAAAAAAGACCTATCAGTGCGAACTACCGAAAGAGAAAAGCCCATCCGATCAGGCACTCCTTAAAAGTGAATCAGTGAAAATTAATAACGCCATAAGACAAAGTTCTGTTGAAATTAACTACAAATAAAAAGTAAACTACGTAACTAAATATTCAGCCATATCAAATAATCTATCCGCCCGTCAGTCTAATTGTAACAGCCCTTCACGCTAGCTCTCCCTCTCTCTAGCTGCTGTTCGTAGTTAACATTTTCGCGAGGAATATCCCAGGGGCCTTACGAGATATGCATTCCCAAATATTTTGGTAATACTTACAACCTTCCATACTCAACCTGAAGTTAATAAACCGAGCCTTTTTTACACCGAGTGTTTCTATCCATCTCTCCCAACTATCTATATCTGAGCTCCGTCTTCTGAAAGAGCACAACGCAACTACTGCATCGAAAGTAGTTCCATAGGCAACAAGCGGTAGGAGCGTATATGTGACAATATGTGAGCCTATTACTTTGTTGTTTAAAATAGCACCCCCTACATTGGCAGTTTGGCGACCTTGAAATTGAAATTCCCTGTAGCAGTGGAAAATTATTGTGGCTCAGTGTCTCGTATTTTTCCTGTTTATCATGCCACTAGTTGCAAAAGTTAACTCGTCGCGTCGGTCCAAAATACATTTTTCAAATAACTATTATTTAAATTTATTTTCTCCAACAAAGTTTGACAAAATTCAACTCTTTTTTCTCGTTGTCTCGGCGTTAATTTTGTCGTGGGCCTAATTTTGAAAGCTTTATATCCTGTTTTGTTAAGAGTGTTTTAAATCCTCCCATAAGAAGTATTTTTTGAATCATCAAGCTCTTCTTTTCAACTTTTCGATATTGTTCTTATAGAAATGTTTGAATTTTTTTCAACTTTTAATAGCATATTTAAATCATTATTTTCATCCCTTCCCGTTGTTCTCTTCTTCCTCGCTAGACTGGAAATTTGTTAAAACTTTTCATAGATTCTATGAATTGTTTTTTTGTCTGGAACATGCATCCGGGGGTTAATTCCGCGGAGTGTTCTTTGAGCCCATTTAACACTATTATTTGTTTTAATAAATGTTTCTAAAATTAACTGTTTTTCCCTTTCCGAATTAGGCATTTCTATCGAAAAATTTGTATTTACTAAATTTGTAACTGTCAGTAACAATCAAAGTTTTTATTTCTTGGTGACCGCCTAATTCACGGCCACTTAACAACTGAAATCTAGAATAATTATGTATGAATTTACCCGCTTGGCTAAAATGCGAATATGTCGAAAACTATTACATTTAGATATAGGACATTTTATAGAAAAAATATTCAGAATTCTTAGGAGATTCCAAAAAATTAACAATATACAAGGCGTTCCATTAAAAAAATATAACTTTAACCCGTCACTCATTTCTGCATCACCTTGTACATATAAATGTATTCTGCAAAAAACTTACATTATTCTGCACAACTTTTGTATTTAACATTTTTGTCTAATGCGAAAACCAAAAAAGTTAAGAGAGGGGGACATTATAAATGATCACCGTATAAAAACAGCGCCTCCCGCTGTTTTTATACTTCTAGAGTATTCGACTCTGAACAGGAAAATCGGTAAGTTCTAACAACTTCTATGCAAACTTGTCGAATTATACGAGTATTGGATATTGGATCGTATTGCATATTCCGATGTGAATATTGATGATTGATTTTTAACATATAATTTTTTCTTTTTAATATAAGGAATTAGGTAGGTAATTATATTTATGAACATAAACTTCGCTTAGATTATTGAAAAAAAAAACGATTTCTTTCGTGCCTTGCTCGTTGGAAATTGTTAAAAAATTAAAAAAAAAAACTTTTAAAAACCTTCGGTTCTTCGGTTTTGCACGCGGACGCCACTCTTTAAGGGGTTTTAGCGCCCCTTATAGAGTGGCGCCCGCGTGCGGGGTACGCGTTGCACACGCGGCTGCGGGGGCCCTGGTTATAAAATGCCTTATAAATGAACACACTAGAGTAACAAATAACTGTAGACAATATTTTTGTCGAAAAATCAATTTTGGCTGATGTCTATGCTGTTAATGGCCATTTGTACCGTTTCTGTCTTAAACAATGATTAGTTTGGGTTAGATCACGGATTACTTTTTAATCAATGATTATATTTTTGTGGGTTGCACCGTGAAACATTAAACGGAGAAAATACTTGACAACAGCGCAATTTTTGACTGTTTGATAACTTCACAACGGTAAAATTTTGTTGCCCACACATGGCAAATCCCAACCTAACTCTATTTGAAACCGTTTTTGTCCTTATGTCCTTAAATACGCAAACGTTTTAAAATTGTGCTTTCACATTTGATTTTTTAATAATGGATTATAAGGGAAAAAAAGACAACGCTGCATAAGGTTTTCGGGCGAGGAGAAGTTGTTTATAGCAAATATTTGTGCAAAATATAAGCATATATTGGAGAACAAGAAAACCGACCAGATCTCAAGTGATGAGAAGAACAGAACCTGGGAAAAAATTGCTTCTGAAGTTAATGCTGCAGCGGTTAATGGTACCCACAGGAGTTCAGATGTTTTGAAAAGATTTTATGAGAATCGGAAAAGAGAAGTTAGAAAGATTGCGGCAGAGGAGAAAAAAGAGATTTTGGCTACTGGAGAGGGACAACCTGTAACATTTAAGAAAGACACGTGCCATGACATAATTTTGTCTATTATGAACCCCAAAACTATTTATGGATTGAAAAATGAACTAGATGGGAATGCAGAACCCCTTCCAAGTTTAGTGGTATGTATCTATAATCCATGTAACAGTGGTTATATATATTTTTGTATACAATGTTATGTGGTTTTCATCCCAAATAACTTCTTTTTTAGGATTCAAACACCTCAAGTCCTGAGGGAAATGTCCAGCCCTGTAATGATGTTGAGATTGTCTACGAATTAAATGATAATGAACAGGTAATAATAAATTTTGTTTTACATTTATTGTTTACGGTTAGTTGGATTCAATAATGTCAGAGATAAAACTTTAAACCATTGTGATTGGCAGTTGAAGAAGTAGAAATAATAAAAACAAGGTTTTTGCTGAAGTTTTTATGTTGAACATGGGACCGATTACTGTTTACCATAGAATACTAATTTTAGGGGACGTCAACATAGAAGAGGTACATCCCAGCAGATTTAAAACAGCCAATTACCCCTAATTTATTAAGTTTCCAAGATGATCAAAAGCCTGGTCCTTCATCCCTAAAGAGAAAAAATGATGAAGGTAATTATTTTACATTTTCATGATTTAGTACCATGCATAAAAAAAATTAATGTTTCTGTGAACACTATGTACCATAATGCATATTTTTACAGTTATTTCTTGTTATTTTAGAAACAAATGATACTCCACATACAAAAAAAAGTAATGTGGGTTGCGTTATTTTTTAGTGTTAGTGAAATTAATTTTAAATCTGTAAATATTTATCTAAAGTAAGATTATAGCCTTGGTCACATAATAAGCTTTATCATGCGATGGCGGTAGCGGCCGTTATTCTTATCTAATATTGGCAGACGCAACTCAGCAGTTTTGCTGAAACCGCTCTCAGCGGGCAGGAAAAGATTAGGAGGCAGGGGCACTTCTAGTCACGGGTTCTCGAAGTAAAGACGAAATTAAGACGGGTACGAAAAGTGCCAATTAGACGAGTTTTCGCGGTGTTAAGGCGGGGCGCCGTGAACAAAAGACGAGCAAAAACCACACAGAGACGCTGTGGTGGTTTATGCAAAGTTGCAGCTGCAGAATCCAGACGGGGTTCTGTAGATTATATTTGATTATATTTGAAGTGAACCCAAGACTGTTGTTGTTGTCTTCAAAAGCTGTTTTGTGTTACTAACCTGTGTGCCAAATATTGTGTCCAAACTTAGTACTAGTGAATTTCTTTTTACTCTATTAAACTTATTATCAAATTATCTGGTGCCTTTTTGACATTTCCCTAGGCAATGATAAAAATCCCACAGTAATACGCTTCCTACTTTAAGACGCCGGCCAATGTTAAATGTGAAAGCCTTAACAAGGTCTGAATTAGCTGAGAAGTACGATGAACTACTCAATAAACGGTTAGAAATAGCAGACTACCAAAAAAATAAAATTAAAGAGGAAATGTTAACAATTGAAGGTAAACGAAAATTAAAATTTCAGCTGTTGGAACTACAGATTGAAGTGGAGAAAGAAAAACTTAGGCAATTAAAAAAACAATAGTTTATATTAAAATAAATTGTTTTTGTAGCATGCTTTTTATGTGAACAACCGCCCATGTTTCTATTCTTGTTCTATTTTTATTATTTCTAGTGTATTTCTAATTTTATGTTATGAGTTTACTCTATAATGTAATGCATTACATATAAAAAAAATAAATATTGACAAATGAATATTTTTTACTCTTATGCTAAATCACCAGGTCTCTCGCGGTTTAATTAATAAAGAACACCTTTTTAAAATAAAAAAAAAAACTTTTATTTAAAGAAAGAGCACATGTTCTCGCTGACTTGTCATGTTGCCAGGTTCATACCTACCTACTGACTAAAGAGCACAAATGAATACAGGTATAGAGGAATATTCTCTTAACAATTTTTAAAATTAATATAAAATATTTTTTAATCACATTCATATAAATTCTTTGGTATAACCTAAAGTCTAGAAAAATAATCGTTTATCAACTGAGCCCTGAAGTGATTATTAATATTATTCTCATTCGGGTCTGGAAGGTCTCCAGCTTCACCTACAGCAGTAAGATAATTCAATTCTTCCTCATTAATATCTTCAGGTAATGGAGGCTCTTCCTCATTCATATCCTTTGCCAAATTATGGAGAACTGCAGTTGCTACTATCACTTGTAGTATAGTATTAAGTTTTAAACGTAATCCATATGCTAGAACGGGAAATCTCCTCTTCCATACTCCAAAACATCTTTCGATGACATTTCTAGTTCTAATATGTGCCTCATTATATAGCCTCTCTTCTCTTAACACAGGATTAACTAAAGGAGTCAGAAAGTAATTTCTTACTGCATAACCACTATCACCTATAATATAAAAAATAGTAAAGCCCATAATCTCTTTTGCGAAATTGTAAATGTTTTTCATAAAAGACACTTCTTACTTTGAATAATGTAAGCTTATAATCATGCATCTGCGTACCTAATAATATGCAATTTGGAAACTCATTGTTTTCTAATCGCCTTCTTAATCTGGAGTTATTGAATATGGTAGAGTCATTGGCAGACCCTGGCCATCGGGCTACAACATCTAGCAGCCTCAGATCAGAATTACAAGTTGCTTGCACATTAATGGAAAAATACCCTTTTCTATTTCGAAAGACCTCAGGGTCTTCACCACCTAAAAGATACATGAATATGAAATTTAATTTAAAACTAGCTGTAAACCTAAAATGTGCTTACCAGGAGATTGTATTTTTATATGCGTTCCATCAACACAGCCTATTACCCGAGGAAATGAAGCAATGTGGTAAATATCACTTTGCGTTTTAACTAAATTATCCTGGGTGGGCATCTTTACAAACTGTGGATATAATCTTGCAATGGCCAGAGTTACCTTCGCAATGATTCTAGAGGCCGTAGATATATCCATTCCAGTAAAATCAGCCACTGTAGCCAGATGCCCTGCACTAGCATAAAACCTAAGAGCCGTTAATAACTGGTCAATGGGTGCCACGCTATTGTTTCTAAAATTAAACATAACAAATCAAAACTTTACACATATTTAAGTAAATAATTTACTTACAAATTATTATCATACTCCAAGTCACCTTCTATTAGTTCAAGCAAATGCAACACACTGTTTTTCGTTAAACGAAAACGCCTGAAAAATGTGAAATGATCCATTTCCTCAAAATTATGTTTTCTTTCATAAATCTTGCTAGGGAATCCAAAGTCAACTATATCTAAAATATCCAAATCGTCGTTCATAAAGAAATCGTCGTCAAACTCATCGAAATCCATTTTAGGCGATTGATAATAATAATTAAATCACAGCAAAATGAAAAGAAAAACAATATTCTTCCAATCTATTATCTGCAGAAAAACCGTTCGAAACTGAAAAGTGAAAACACCAAAACATGAACAAAAAATGAGGTTAAAAATCCGTACTAGACTAGGTAGGTACGACTGCTCACATCTATGATTAAAACTAATCCATCTTTAATCAGCCAAAAATGAGTGTTTAATTTAATCACCGTTTACTGCTTACTAAACAATGATTAATGGACGGCACAAGACATTTTACAAATTAATCAGTGATTAATATTTTAAACGCTGTTTAGGCAAACGGTACAAACGGGCATAAGGCTTTTATCTCGGAACATAAGACTCAAGTAGCAGCAATAAATATTGAAAATAACGGTCAAAAAGGTCGGGCACAGTATAAAGGTCATTTCTGTGACGAAAAAAAGCTTACCCACAAGAAAGGCATTAGGGCATCGAATTTCAGTTCATGAAATTGATATTTTCAAAACTGGCTTTATATTGTTTAAGAAGAAAGATATAGTTTTCCAGAATGGCACCATTTATTTTGAAACTGATTTGAAAACTATTAATTTAGCCTTCTAAAAATTGGCAAAAGTAATTATTTTACTAATCAAATACTAAGTGCTGATGATAGGAGTAAGATGACATAGAAAATAGTCCCTGATCTTACTAATAAAGGTATTACAAAGAGTAGCTTAAGCATCCCCGAAGGTGACCTAAAAGTTGCTGCAAATAGATTTAATTTTGTGTTTGTTAGTGCAGCCGGTACTGTAGAAAGATCTAGAAACAATATTGTGCCAGGACGAAATCAGCAGACAAGTATTGAATGTAGGCTATTTAATATCAGTATCTAAAGAAGAACCAATAATTGTTGCCAAAAATTTAAAAAGAATGAGCTGGAAAGGTCGAGGTTTCTCTATTTTTATTGAGGAAATGTATATTTGGGCTGGTAAAGCCTTTGACCAATTAATATACATCTCTATAATACTCAAAAATATTGAAATTCTAAAGTATAGAATAACTCAAGCTGTTTGATTAATATCAGATGAGGAAATTCGAAATAGGTACAACTATCTCAGAAAACAATTGAAAAGGTGTGTGAAATACAGGTTTAGCGTTTTTAATTATTGCAACCTGTCATCCCGGGATCGGGATAGTCTGGAATTCCGCAGGCATGTGGCTGAGATATCCCTGTTTTACAGATATTTTCACGGCAGATGTTCCCAAGATTTGGTTCGCCTCATTCTACCCCCAGGAACATGCCTGTCAGATTGCCACGAAAGAAGGCAAGAGCGCACCCGTTCGTAGTACAACTGGAAACACCTAGAACATCGCTTTACAAGGACTTCTTTGTCTGGCGCACTGCATCACTGTGGAACTCACAACCAGGACAACATCTGTTTCCCCCTAAGTACAGCCTACAGCTATTCAAAAATCGTGTTAACTAGCTTCTTCGCACAGACACCGCTCTTCTAGTGCCATAGGAACTCCCATTAGTGCGTGTGCCACTGCCATTGTTTTCAAAATCACCCTACACGTTTTAATTACCTAGACAAACGACAGGGGGAAATGATTTTGTTTTCCCAGCACTATAGATGCTTTAAGGAAGTAGATATCCTATTATGAATGATTGAAGCATGAATATATTGAAATCGTTTGATGCAAAATGTAAACAAATTATACATAAAAATTTAAAATCAGGAGAAAAATATATATCATTATATTGAAAAATAAACGGGATATTCTAGCTAAAACAGCGAAGTGGATATTCATTTGTTAACTTCCCGACTATCATTTGTTTGTTTTTCTGACAGATTCTTGCGATTCAGATAAAACTAAAAACCTCTGAAGTTTTTATATCCCTTATAGTTTTTGCTCTAGATAGATGCTTAAATATAAATGATGACCCTGGGCCGTATGAATAAAAATGAGCAAAACCTTCTACTTGCAAAAATTGAAGCATATGCTATATAGTTTATGAATAAAAATGTAAGTAGAAGGTTTTGCTCAAACTTGTATTAGAAGCATGAGCATATACTCACGTTTAAGTATTTGCTCAACTTGTTATGAATAAAATGTATGCTTTGCTTACTTAGTTGAGCATTTGCTCCAAAATTTTTGGATCTCGTTAGTAGGAGATGCACCTTGCAATAAGCTGGTCATAAAATGGCAGAATTCGTGAATTTACGTGCACATAAGCAATACAAAGTGCGAAGGGAAGCTGATTGGCGAGATTTTAAATCTCTTTACAGATTTCAAGAAGAAAATGTAAATTGGATGGCAACGTTCTTTTTGGGAAAAAATCTTGAAAGAAGAGGAGGCGCTTTTTCTTCAAATCATAAAATGAAGATATTCTTGCGATATATGGCAAATCCTCGATTTCAGATGGGTGTAGCAGAAGAATTGGGAATCACTCAGTCGACTGTTTCAAAAACAATTTCATTTGTAATGAACAAAATAGTTGAAAAGTCCCATTTATGGATCAAATTTCCGTCAACCCAACCCAAAATAAACGAAGCACAGCAAGCGTGGCAAGAAACATTTCAGTTTCCAAGTGCTATTGGAGTGATTGATTGCACGCACGTTCAGATTTTGAAACCGAATCAACATGTTGATGAATACATCAACAGAAAGGGATTGGCGACTTTAAATGTGCAGGCAACATGTAACTCAGTGGAAATTTTTACTAGTGCTGATGTTAGTTGGCCGGGTTCTGTACCCGACGCAAGAATTTGGAGGAACTGCGATATACGTGTAACTATGAAACAGTTTCCGGGTGCAGTACTACTGGGTGATGATGGTTATGGCTTAGAACCGTGGCTAATGACTCCGTTCAGAAACCCTAATAACGCATTGGAAAGAGCTTACAACAGACTGTTTAAGAAAGAAAGGGTTATAATTGAATGGTGTTTTGGCCAACTTAAGCGCAGGTTTCCAGTTTTGAAATATATGTGCCGAGTTAAATTAGAAAAAGTTCCATCCGCCATTATTTGTTGTATCGTGCTTCACAATATTGCCAAATACTTGGGAGATGCTGATTTTGAATATAATGCAGAACAAGACGACAATTATCATAACGGTGGTGACTACGAAGTAGAAGATGAGCTTCTACAACGTGCACGAGAGAGACGGCTTGAAATAGCAAATGTTATTCTTGGTCAAGATCTTAGATAAAAATGGTGGGTCCATGTAAATTAAATTAGAAGTAAACAAAATAAATATTTATCTATAAGAAAGGCGTTTTTTTTTGCAAATCGTACCAACTTCAATATTTAGCTCTTATATTTTCGTCACATGATTCTTTTGTTGCTTTTAGTTGGTGACCAGTGGCCATAATTAACATATTTTTTAAATCCGCGATGAAATTTTTAATTTACCATTTTATTCATACTTTCTATTTTCTCATAAAGAAAATATTTATATTTTATTTCGAATTAAGTACAACTCAACAATATACAAATACAAAGATATACAAAAAATATTTAAAAAAATATATGTATATATTTAGTTCAATTCTGTTATTATATAAGAATTATCATCATGGCTGGCATTTGGCTGCGCCGATGCTTTCCATATTGCCTGCTCATAAAACTGCCTCTGGATACGAGTAGTCTTTAATTGTTCGATAAGAACAAGGCGTTGTAATTCCTGTGTTGTCAGTTTGGAAGTTTCTTCTGTTTCAAATGACTGCAAGTTCTTGTTTGTTTGCTGCTTCCAACACTTTTGGCTCCTAGAATGGAATAATCTATCAAGATTCTAATTAAATGTTTTTCGAAAAATTCTCTATGTACCTATGTATGCAAAAAAAGGGCTACTTTATTGACGCAAAACTATTCTAAAAACGACATATTCAGTCAATGGTACAAAAAATGCTCTGTTTAAAAATATAAAAAAGCATATTTTTTAAATTATATCCCGTCTTCTAGATGTGTGTTTTTATCAACCGTGTGCAATAAAAGAAAGTGGGAGTTTTTTGACATAGTCGCGGCACTTTTGTATTATATACATCCATATATCACATTTTAATAAAAAAGATACATCGATTTATGTGATGCAAACTTTTTTTCAATCAATTAACAAAGAAAATAAAATCTTACCTTGTATTTTACCTATGGTCGGATTCTCCTTTCCATCCATTAATTCATGTAAAATTTTTTCACACTGCTTCAAAACAATTTTTTTATTGCCAGTTTTGTTCTTGTCAACCTTATTTCTTAGTCTCGTTTTCATGTTGTTTACTTTTTTCATTAGTTGCGAAACGGTTAATGGCTTTCCTATTTTTCGTTCTATTTCTGTGGCTGCATGTTTTAAGGCCTCGTTTTTTTTATTTTTTATATGTGGAATTTGTGATTTGGTAAGGATTTCAGGTCTTTCTTGCAATTGCATTGCTACTAGCAGATTGATACCTTTTTCTTCCTCATTCCCTTCGTCTGAAGACATTTTAATTACACTTACATTCAAAACACGGTCAAATTAATGCAGACGCAACTCGACTGTTTGCGAGTTTCGACAGGAATGACCAGGCACAAATGCTCATTTTATTGAAGCAAATGCTCTTGAGCATAAGCAAATTATTATTCATATCAACTCGAGTAGATGCTTGTACTCCGACCTGTTACTCTAAGCTCTTGCTTGGAGCGTTTGCTCATACTCATGAGCATTTGCTTTCTTTTTATTCATACGGGCCCCTGTATCTTGTGTCTAGGAGTCCCAAAATGCACGCCTGGTTGTAAAACTGAATTTTGATGTAAACAACGTATGGGAGAGAACATATCGCTATAACTGATTAAATAACAGATATACCTGACTTGATTGTATTCATTAACTTTTTGGGCTGTTGCGTACCATGGAGAAAACAACGGCTTTTTTAGTCTTGGCTCGCCAGATGCCAGATAAACTTGTTTCTTCGTAATTAAGAATTCGCTCTGAAGAAATATCCTTAATATTTTTTACTAGATTATTAAAATAGCATTCAAATTAGTTTCCAGTTATTTTTGCTTGAACCACTTTATATGGTGACGGTATATAATGATACTTCATTACAAATCGTATGTTCATAGTGAGAGAATTCCAACAATTGGCATATGCGATTGTTATAGCCACCAAAGATCTCTCAGTTTCAAGAGTGGATGCAGTTGGTTCACCAAATCGTCTGAACGAAAATTATTATATTATTCGCTACAGTTCTAAGCCCTGTTCAGTGTAATTTATGTGTGATCAGTTCTCAACGATATTTTTTATAAACTGGCATGGCATCTGGATCTACAATCAGATAAATACGGTATAATTCGGGGTAACACTGCTGCTGATTCTAAATTTTTTACATGAAGCCTGGCAACATTAAACAAGACAGTATATTACTCTATATCATAATATGCAGTCTGTCCAGTATGGATGAAGAGATCGTGAACCAAGTAACAATGGTTCTATATACATGTATACCAAGCATGGGGAAAAATTACCTTTCATATTATCATATTAAAGCTAAAGACATAATCCGAATGAAAAATTATTCACAACAGCGAAATCACCATTTTTATATTTTTATACTTTTTAAATACCAATAGATGATTTTTCTTGACTTGTTCTCATGAATTAGGTCAAATGTAACTAAATTATTGCCCCGAATATTAACAAATCACTCCCAAATTCATTTGTTTATGAAAAAATATCTCTCGAAACTATCCGCATTCTTAAATATGATCAAAATCACGAAGCAAGCTTGAAAAATGGTTTTACATTACGCCTATTAATCATATATAATTAACAAACAATAGGCATACATTAGGTACCCACGTTCAACCGCGATTTAAAAATATTACGTCGATTTAAATTGGGACAAGATTTTCTCACAGACATATAAAATATATTGATAAATTAGATTATGGAATCATTTATTATAATATGTTCGACAACAAATGGAAGATTTGTGATTTCGTTAAAGACGATAATTTTTCACATACAATGTATTTAATTGGTTCTCCAGAAGACAATTATCCTGTATCAAAGCATTGTTAACTGACTTGTAACTCTTGTTCAAATGTAGTTCATAATAAAAATTTATAGTCCATCCAGTTCTATCACATAGAACATCTCAAGTAATCAATTAGTTTAATTGTGCCTTCATAGTATCTTAAAATAGTGCGAAATATTTTTGTAAATTGCTTCTATGTTGTTTTATGCTACAATGTTTCATAACATACAACACTCCAAATAAATGTTATTGATAAGTGTCATCCGATAATTATACTTACGAACACGTGTTTAACTGATAATTTTAATGAGGCTTAACTTAGCCTGATCAACTACAGTTTTTACCGCTTTGATAGTGATGCTTCCAGAGTACTGTCGCAGAATTAGGCGAAAATCCACTGTACATGAATAACAAATGGCAAAATTCTCAGAAATATTCAACTTTTACAGAAAGGCATGTGTGCCGGGTTAGTCTATAGTAGATATGTTCTATATTGTTGTCGAGAATTTATGTTTGTGAGACAAACTATTATCTATTTGTCCATCTCAGTTTTATTAAAAATTTCAATATATAGAGCCGTTTAGGTTCTGACCTCAAGGTGTAAATTGTACAAGTACTTATTAATGACTCTAAAAAAGCTGAAAACCCCCAAAAAACTTATGAAAGCTTGAACTTTTGAGAAACAAATCTGCCCTCGTTAACAAAAACTATAAATCTGAAAATGAAAACAATTCTAGACATATAACTACTGTTGCAGTTTTGAGGTGCTATTTATCAGTAAGTATTATGTATTTTTGGAAGAATTCAATAATTTTTGTCCAAGGATTTAGTTCATTCTTATGCGTCTTTTATCAGCTTCAGGTTTTAGCCAAGGGATCCAGGTGATATTAAAGTTAACAAACATCATGTTTATTTAATAATATTACGGCATTTTCTTTAATCTTATGTTTTTTTGATAATAACCCCTTCTCTAAAACACTTGAAACGTTCCATATTGTTATCAAATGCATGTTGACCAATGTGTGATTTGTGGAATTGTGTATTTTTAATGTAGACTTGTTGTTCTTTTAAATGTTTTGATATTGATCCACAAGCTTTACATATGTAAAATTTATTACATACTCATTGTATCTTACATTTTTTGTATTTTTATTTCAATTGTGTGGTTTTATTTTTATTAATTAAATCTAAGGAGGTTTCCGGTTTTGCAAATTGCATGAATGTTAAATTTCATGCCGGTTTGTTTTATTATGTTTGATACACCAGGGACATAAGGAATAAAGCAGTTCAATCTAGATTCACTTTGCCTAATATTTGGTTGTTGACATTATATAAAAACATTTTACTAAAAGCATAATTCATCTCCTACTTTGAAAATTTTGATTATTATAAATTATTTTCATTCATACAACCCCTTTTTAATAATTATTTGGTGATTTGTTTAAAAGTTAATTATCTGTCTATGTGTGTAGGTTTTCTGTATATTTTTCATTCAAAACTATGTAAGGCTTGCTGATAAAAATGTCAACAGTTGATCATTAATTTTTTTTTCTATAGTGAATTGAATTGTAGGTCATTTAATTAATATGATTTAGAAAATTGTTCAGAAAATGTTCGTTATAAGAATAAATTGAAAAAATGTCATCTATATAACGGCACCGAAGTAAAGGTTTATATTAATTATTTTCAGCAAAATTTAATTCAAAATAGTGATAGTGGTGAATACATAGCCATACCATTGTTTTGTTGTTAATAGTTATTATTGTATTGAAAATATGTAGTTTTTACACAAAAAGTAAGTAATCCTAGTATACTGTCAATATTGAGCTTTGTTGGGCCAGTAAAGTTAGTATCATTTTCTAAATTATTTCTTACGCTGATTAAGGTTTTATCAACAAGCACGTTTGTAAAAATACTATCAATATCAAAAATTACCAGGATGTTCTTAGGATTTAAATTAGTGTGTGAAACGCTTTTCTAAAAAATATTGTGAATTGCTCGTATATGAGTCTGTGTTATCGGTAAACAGAATATGAATGCTCGCTGCGCTCGCTAGTGCAGTAATCTTTCTCGTTTGTAATAAGCAAATTACCACTCAAGTGGGTAGTGTACTATACTTGTTCTACGACTAATGTTAAAGTCCCGGTTGGTGTGTTGTTTACTTTTAAATAATTGAATTATTAACTTAATTTATTTATACAGTATAGTTTATAATATTAATTAAACAAACTAAATCTAATAAAATATAAACTCCTTTAACCAATACATATATAAATTCTGAATTTAACTAAATTTGTAATCAAATAATTAGAAAACATTTTTTATCAATATTGGTATTTAATAGTTCAATTCTTACAAATTTTTATTACAAAAGGAGCTATTGATTTTTAGATACATTTGTATTTATTGTTAAAATATTTGCTGAAATACTTGATTGTGTTTCATTATTTTCAACATTCATAGTAGAGTTGAATCGTTAATTATTGTCGATAGATTTCAGAAGATGCTATGCTATTTTGTTTGCAATGGATTCATCTACGAATCCTTCTTCTACAGTAGAAGATTTTCATCCACCAATTAAGTCTCTTCAGCACTATTAAGTCACCTCCTGTGTCGACCAGAATTGTAGCCGATGTCCTTCTGAAGCAATGACCGATGGCTTTTTAAGATCCTTTACAATCGTACGACACTATGCAATATTCGCTGCTTCTGATTGGTGGGTTAACGTAACTTTCACTTTATCTACGGTCCAGTGAATTTATTCAAACAGGTCTAGAGTGTAGTGGTCAGATTTTGTGTTTGTGATATGGGCTGACCGCGTTCGCTTTCTTTCTGTGGCAAGACATGTTTTTATATATTTTTAAGGTTATGTTTGTTTCTTTTTGTAAATTTGAGTTAGGTCGGTTTGGTTGCGTCCCGGAGCGAGCGAAGCGAGCGGAGGGTCATGCGCGAAGAGTTAACAGTAATTTAAAGGCTGATTTTCATATATAGGACCGTGCACCCACTGTGCGCCTACCGTGCACCTACCGTGTCGTTTTCACTGTAAATCAAAAAATTATATGTTCCATACATAAGGCACTGAAACCCTTATTTACATTTACACATAAAGGACTGTGCTACGACCGTGTTGCGGCCGTCTAGTCCTATTGTGAAAAAGTAGACGGCCGCAGCATGGTAGGTGCACAGTCCTATATATGAAAATCAGCCTTAAAGTGACGTTAATCCACCTATCAGAGGCGGCTAATATAACATAGTGCCGTAGGACCGTAAAAGACCTTATTATGCTGACCAGTGTACAAAGCTTCATGGGGCAATTTTAAGTAATTTGCAATTTTTTTGGCACTGGTCCTAGTTTGCTCATTCCTACTGTTTGCCTTACTAGTTTTCCCTTTTGGTAATTTAGAAAAAAAATGCAAATACTGGTTTCCTTTGTAGCATTTCGCATTCTTACATATTTCGTGCATATATTATTACAAATCCTTTGTGGCCGAGATACTCCTGTTTTATAGATATAAAACAGGAACATATCTCGGCCACGTGTCTGCAGTCTTCCAGACTATCCAGATTCGAGGTCAACTCCGGATCGCCGACGAGACGCCCAGCTCTCTTCTGAATAAAAATTAGCAGCTTTGGGGTGTGCTTTGGTAGCGACACCCCAGATGTGTGAGCCATATTCTAAGCACGGTCTTATTTGCGCTTTGTAGAGTAAGGGCAACAGCAGTGGTGTATACAGTTTTTGTTGCGAAATAGCGCACCAAGCTTCTGGGAGGCTGATTTTGCCAGGACACATTGCTGTTGACGGAGACATCCAGTAGTCCGAATGATGAGGATGAAGGAACGGTCGATCCTACCATAATGATGACAGGGCCCGCCGTATTGGCCCTCTTGGTAAACGTGGCTACGTGGTCTTTGCTGCACTGAACTTGACCAAATTTCTGTCGACCCAAGTTTGATCTTTCTCCAGGTCTTGATTAATTGCTGTAATCCTGTCTGCGGTGATAAGTCTCCGCCGTTGGTAAAGGTTTTTCTGGTCTAAGTTGGGAGACAAGAGGACTGTCATCTGCAAAACTGTAAACAGGATTATTAGTTTCGATCAGCAGGTCATTAATATAGATAAGGAACAAGGTTGGGAAAAGTATTGCGCCCTGAGGCATGCACGCGTTAATGGTGAATGTGTCTACGACATGTCCGCCAACTGCAACGTGCTGAGATCGTCTCTTAAGGAGCTGCAGAGAGAGGGGCTTGCAGTCCGAAAGACAGCAGTTTGTTGAGCAATCCGTCATTGCAAACTCTGTCAAATGCTTTCGAAATATCCAACGCAATCGCTCCAGACTCTCCGTAGTTCTCAATTGTCCTACTCCATATATGAGTGACATAGGCCAATATATCTTCCGTCGATCTCTCTTTGCGAAAGCCGTGTTGATTATCGCTGATTATTCTGTTGTTCTCGTTGCTGATTGATTACACGCTCCATGACTTTGGAGATTATTGGAAGCAAGGCAATTGGGCGATGGTTTAAGGGCGTGGTTTTCTTACTTTTTTTGGAACAGGCTGCACTCGAGCGAATTTCCAAGAAGATGGGTAGATCTCTTTTCGGTAAGACAGAGAATAAAGTCTAGAAAAACGGGTGTTAGTTCATTGGCGCAGTTCTTTAACATGATGGCAGTTATTCCATCCGCTCCTGATGCCTTTAGCGTATCTAGCTCTTTAAGGATTTTACGAATATCACGGCGATGAAACTTGACGTCTACCGTGGTAGTGTTGATGTTCGATATGGTGAGGAGAGCCTTGTCTTGGGTGACGTCTAAGGTAGAGTGCGATGAAAACATTTTGGCGAGCATGCTTGCTTTTTCCTTAGCTGTATTCGACGGGATGCCAGGTTCGTCTGTCAAAGGTGGGAGCGACGTTTTTGTAAAGTTATTACTTACTGTCTTTGCGACCGTCCAGAAATTCCTGGAGTCACTGGAGCATTGCAAAAGTTTTTTCCTGCCAATTTTATGTGTAGCTGAGTTATTAAACATTTATCAACCACAGAAAATACCCTACTAGATAAATTGTTTAGAGTTTTGTCAATAAAGTCGTTCTTTCTAATCGTTAGATATTGCAATGTTTAATTTTTCTCGAGGGAGACTATTAAACTTATTTAAATGAATACGTTTTTGTTTACGAAATTTTATTAAATAACTGCTGTAAACATAGTTACAAATGTGATTTAAAGCAGTAAATGGAATTTGATTTTGAACGCTAAATTTGTAAATTATTAATATCTTATTCAATTTTATATTTTTTAAATCTATTTAATTGTATCCTTTCTCGTATCAGATAAAATATTTGCATAGTTTTGTCGTTGTTGTATAATATTTTACGTTTTAAACCTTTAGAAAGTAAATTGATGTTTTTGCTTTGGTGTAAAGATATAAAACTATATTTAAAATGCAATATATTTTAATGTTTATTATATACGTTTCTATTAATTAGTAATTATTTTAATTTTTATATTTCTCTTTTTTGACAATGGGGGCAGATTCGTTCGTCAAAAACGTCAAGCTTTTTTAAATTACTTATGTTTTCCAGCGTCTTTGTGGTCACTAAATTGCAGTTTGTGCAATTTACGCCCAGGGCAGAAATTCTTGATAAAACTGGGGTGGAGAAATAGGCTACAATTTGTCTCACAAACCGTGTAAGTATAATTTTAGTTATATGATGCAGCTCCTAGCATCTTGAGTGGAGTAGGGCGCTTACACCACCTCCCCAGCAAATCTGCGGGGGATCAGACCCCCGCTGCAACTTTGACACTGTCATCCAATAACCCACTTTACAATAATTGTTATTTATTTTTAATTTCAATATTGATTTGCAATATTTCGCCCATTATAATTTCATCAAATGAAAATATAATATATCAATCATCATCAAACTTAATTATGTTTAAACCTTACAGTCAAAAAATATAGGTTTTTGTTGACAA
>MU194733.1:0-15586 GCA_016904865.1 Pissodes strobi | reverse complement strand
AAGTCAAGTAGTTATCGGTTAAGTGGTTAAGTAGTGCTTTTAAAGACTTCAACTTTAACGATCACGTCTTAGATATGCAGTAGCATTATTGAAACATGGGAGCTCGCAAATATTGCGTTATTAGAAAATGCATAAATATGGGGTATGCATAAGACCACATGACAGAAGTGAAAACTTCACCAACATTAATATTATGAAATACAAGGATTTTTTGTGTTCTATATTTTGAAATTACTTGCCAAAGCTACGATCTTTAAAGTAAAATTTTACCTCAAAATTTGTCATAAAATTGATAGCAACTATTTATCGGTTATAAATGGATCCTGACCTATTTTTCCATCTTCAAATTGTTTTGAATGATATATCAGGCAAATAAAGCTACTTACTTACACTAGAAGTATTCGTATCGATATGCTAAACGTAAAATTTTGCCTCGAAATCTGCCATAAAATTCACCAGAAACTTCTTCTTATCATCTTCCAATCACAGATTAGTTTTTTGAAAATAATTATTGGTTGGCTGGTACGTACGCTTAAAGTAGATTTTTCAGACTGAACAAGTCTCCTATCCGGCATTTTTAATCGGATCGATGCGAATCTTTCAAATGTTCTACTCATATCCCTTCCTTTTAATGTATGCACTTTTGATTGTTCCAGATGATTCGATTTTCCAATAATAAAATATTAAGTGGTATCCTATCAAAACTCGAAAGGGCGAGAAGAGAGAAAAATGCAACTAGCTTATTCTGTATAAAGGCATCATCATTTTTAAAGTGCGCTCCAAAGCAATTTTTGACGTAGATTCTCGTCAAGTAACCGTTTTTTCTAAACAAAATTTATTTTTCGAGAAAAAAATTAAAGCATTTGTTTTTTGACCTAGAAATCTTTTTTACAAGCTTTTATTTACTTTCACCTGTGGGTCTGTCTGTCTGTAATCAAATCTTGCAAGCTAAATTGGATCTACGATTATAAATCCGATGACAATACAATATTATAATGTTGTTAAGTTTACACCGCCCCCCCTTTCGGGGGTAGGGGAAGGGGCACTACTTAAAGTATGTCCGATTTCGTTTAAAATTGGTATATGGCGGTTATTGGAGACAAGGAATTTGAATATTTTATCAGATTTTGAAAATTTAAACTTCTACATATCCAATTGGCTTCAAATTTGGTATGCGTTTGTAGTTCAAATGAAAATATAAAACTATGGTGTTGCGATTGTTTATTCTTATGAAGACAGTGGTGTTGGGTTGGGTTAAAATTGGTATTAGGGGATTTTTTAGGGACAAGGAATATAAATTTTTTATCAGATATTGAAAATTCAAATTGGCGGATTCAAAATGGCTTTTATTATATCCGACGAATCAAAGCTTTATATATAAAAATATAATATTTACTAAATTTGTGATTTTGCTATACCATAATACCTACTAAAAAGTAAGAAATAAATAAAAGTAAAAAAAATAAAAATAAGCATTTAAATGCACTAAAAAGAAGAAAATTAAATTTGAAGTCAATCAAACCCATTGTTTTGTTACATTAAACATTTTTATATAATATAAAAGCTTGTCGCGAGAAATTTAAACAGGAAAATCTTGCGACAAGCTTTTATATCATATAAAAATGTTTAATGTAACAAAATAATGGGTTCGATTTACTTCAAATTTTATTATCTTCTTTTTAGTGCATTTAAATAAAAGCTTGTTTTTTAAATTTTTTTTTTACTTATATTTAGTTTTACATTTTCCCTGGAAAAGTCCATTTCCCAACCTTTTTAGAAGCATTTAGATACTTTTTCTTCTTGAAATTCCCTATCGTCTCAGTTTTCGCCTTATCTTTTAAAGTCCAAGCGTATTAAATGTTGATTCGAGGAGGTCAAAATATTAGAAAATTATGAATGAATCAGTTGCTCTCCATTTGCGAATTCAACGTATTGATTAAAACAGAGCTTTATTCACAATACCGAAACAGAATTTTTGCACTCGACGCACGTTTCGCTAACCATGTTAGCACCATCAGGAGATGATTAAGACTAAAATTAAAATCTACCTAACTCCATTTTATACTACTGTTTGCTCAAACAATCGGAACTAAAAAGAACCAATCCTGGAATCCCACTAGTCACGCTGGAATAACCAATACAATGGACTATTCGGAATAGGCCCTCTATCTCTATTCTCTACTCTATTTAAACTATTCTTACATTTAGTAATTTCCATACTTTCTTATGCATCTCATAATCTCCTATCAGTTATATTATGAATTAATTTTAAAATTTTTATTGTTATTCTATGATTATTATCAAAAGCATGCTCGGCAACACTTGATTTTTCTGTTCTACCATACTTTAAATGAGCTATATGTTCTTTGAATCTCGTCTGTATATATCGTCTAGTTTGCTCAACATATTTTTGGTTACAATCCATACATCCAATTTCATATATTCCACTTCTTTCTAACATTTCAATTTTGTTCTTTGGACCACCTAATAACTTTTTAATGTTAAACTGAGTCGGTATACTAATTTTAAACCTACTTCCTTAAAATTTTTTTGGAGTCCTCTAGTATACTGAGGATTATACGGTATCGAAACTTATTTTGTATTTTCATCTTGATTAACAAAAGAAGTGGAATCACGAATGGTCTTTCTAAACAAATGCCTATTAAGTAGTCTATTTGTTAAGTTAGTATTGAAACCATTAACTTCCGCTACATTCCTAATTGTTTCCTTTTCCTTATTAAATCTTTCTCTGCTGAGAGGAAAGTTAACCATACGGTGTACTAAAAAATGAAAGCTGGCCATTTTGTGTTAGTCGCAGTGGATGGAATCATTAGGAATATATCGATTAGTGGCAGTATTTTTTCTGTAAATATCAAATTCTAAGTGTTATTATCGTTCCTAATCACTAAAGTATCCAAGAAAGGTAGTTGGCCGTTGTTCTCGACTTCATAAGTAAATTTGATGGTGGGGAAACCGTTGTTTAGTTTTGTTACAAAATCTTCAATATTAGCGGTTTTTGTGTCGAATATCGCGAAAATGTCATCCACATACCTGTACCATACCCTTGGAAAATATTCAAGCTCTTGGCTTATCTCATTTTCAAATTTACTCATGCAAAGATTAGCTATGAACGATGATAAACAATTGCCCATTGCCGTGCGTTCAAGTTGTTGGTAATAGTCGTTTTTATATTGAAAATAATTTTGATCCATGCAAAGTTTGGTTAAAGTTAAATATTCTTGTTTGATTTCATTATCAAAACTATTCATCTCAAGTAATTCTTCAAGTATTGCAAGGTCTGTGGGATTGGTACAGGGTGTTCACCCATAATGTCCCCCCCCCTTTAACTTTGTAAATTTTTAAGCTACAAAAAAAAATAAAAAACAAAATTGTAGGGTTTTTAATGTAGTTTTTGCAGACGTAAAGGAAAAAGCAAAAAAATGTATAGTATACAGGGTAGATCAAAAAGAAACATTTTTTTAAATCTAGCCCCCATTTTTTATTCGATTTTTGGATTCTACGTAAAATTCTAAGGATTTTTAATGTAACACACTGTATGCCAATTCCTAATACTTTAGGAGTTATTGACAGTTGAAGTCGCTATTTTGTTTGATCTTTTATTTTTTTTTATGGCACCAGCCACCTAAGAATATAACTTTTTGTTTAGCTTTTGAAGTCATTGATAAATAAATATTGAGTTTCCTCAATTCGACCTAGTGCTTTTGTATCTTCTGTTTTCAAAATGATTAAATAATTATTATGATAATTAAAAAATAGCGACTTCAACTGTCAATATCTTCTAAAGTATTAGGAATAGGCATATAGTGTGTGATATTAAAAATCCTTAGAATTTTACATAGAATCGAAAAATCGAATAAAAAATGGGGGTTAGATTTAAAAAAATGTTTCTTTTTGATCTACCCTGTATACTATACAATTTTTTGTTTTTTTCTTTACGTGTGCAAAAAGTACATAAAAAACCCTACAATTTTGTTTTTTATTTTTTTTTGTAGCTTAAAAATTAACAAAGTTAAAGTGGGGGGACATTATGGGTGAACACCCTGTACACTAGGGAACAATGAGCTAACATCAAACGAGATTAAAATTTCACCTTCATTAAGAATCGTATCTTTAATTTTGTTTATGAAATCTAAGGAATTTAGTACTCCTGAAGTCTGCTGTTTTATAGGTAAATTTTCAAACTGGTTTGTTAGCCACTTGGATATATTATAAGTTGGCGATCCTATTGCCAAGACTATGGGACGCATTGCCTTCCCAGGTTTATGAATCTTGGGAATACAATATAGTTTCGGCATAGTAGGATTACTCACAGATAATTTATATTTAATTTGATCAGAAATAAGGTTGCTACATTTCTTCAAAGTGTTTTTAACTTGTGTTACCATTTTGGATAATGGATTCCTTGAGATTTTGCTGTAGGGTCCGGATTCGATTAAATTATCAACCCGTTGAAAATATTCACTTTTGTCTAATATGACAACCTTATTACCTTTGTCAGCTTTTAGATAGAAAGCATTTTTCTCCTTTAATCTCTGGATTATACTTTTCCCTTTTTCAGGTCGGGAGTTAACATTATTATTAATTCCATTTTTTTGAGATCTGATACCTGCATGCTTCTAACAAATCCTTTAGTAGAGTCAGGAAGGTGTTTAATAGAGCTTTCTATATTACCTTCAATATCAAGTAAGTTATCCTTTGGTGGAGGCAATGCAAAATTCAGACCCTTGTTTAAAAATCCAATTCAGATTTATCAAAAGATTGAGAAGATAGGTTTTCCACAATGTTTACGACTTCCTGAGACCTGTCAGACTTAGGTTTCATTTTCCTGAGTTTTTTAAGTTTTTTATTGATGGATGACATTTTCTTGATGTATTTTATATCAATTACTAAAAACATTTTTCTCTGGAACTCATACCATTCTTCATGTTCAATATATGTTAATCTAAATGTTAGTTTTTTATAAAGTCTGTAAGCTTCTGATTCAAACATACTTCGTTTACTGTACAAATTTTTGATTTCTAAATCTTTCTAATTAACTTTAACCAAACTTTGCATGGGTCAAAATATTTTCAATATAAAAATGACTATTACCGACAACTTGAAGGCACGGCAATGGGTAATTGTTTATAACCGTTCTTAGCTAATCTTTTCATGAGTAAATTTGAAAACGAAATAAGCCAAGAGTTTGAATATTTTCCAAGGGTATGGTACAGGTATGTGGATGACATTTTCGCGATATTCGACACAAAAACCGCTAATATTGAAGATTTTGTAACCCAAACTAAACAACCGTTTCCCCACCATCAAATTTACTTATGAAGTCGAGAACAATGGCCAACTACCTTTCTTGGATACCTTTGTGATTAGGAACGATAATAACACATTAGAATTTGATATTTACAAAAAAAATACTGCCACTAATCGATATATTCCTAATGATTCCTTCCACTGCGACCAACATAACATGGCCAGCTTTCTTTGTTTGGAATATAGCGGAAGTTAATGGTTTCAATACTAACTTAATAAATGGACTAATTAATAGGCATTTGTTTAGAAAGACAATTCGTGATTCCACTTCTTTTGTTAATCAAGATGAAAATACAAAATGTGTTTCGATACCGTATACTAGAGGACTATAAATTTTTTTTAAAGAAGTAGGTTTAAAATTAGTATACCAGACTCAGTTTAACATTAAAAAGTTATTAGGTGGTCCAAAGGACAAAATTGAAATGTTAGAAAGAAGTGGAATATATGAAATTGGATGTATGGATTGTAACCAAAAATATGTCGGGCAAACTAGACGATCTATACAGACGAGATTCAAAGAACATACAGCTCATTTAAAGTATGGTAGAACAGAAAAATCAAGTGTTGCCGAGCATGCTTTTGATCATAATCATAGAATAACAATAAAAAATTTAAAGGTAATTCATAATATAACTGATAGAAGATTATTAGACGCATATGAAAGTATGGAAATTATTAAATGTAAGAATAGTTTAAATACAGATAGAGGGCTTATTCCGTATAGCCCCTTGTGTTGGTTAATCCAGCGTGAGTAGTGGGATTCCAGGATTGGTTTTTTTTAGTTCCGCTTGATTGAGCAAACAGTAGTATAAAAGGGAGTTAGGTAGATTTTAATTTTAGTCTTAATCCTCTCCTGATGATGCTAACATGGTTAGCGAAACGCGCGTCGAGTGCAAAAATTCTGTTTCGGTATTGTGGATAAAGCTCTGTTTTAGTGAATGTTGCCGAAGGTTCTAAACCCCAACATACAACGTATTGATGTTTAATCTTTTCTTAACACCAAGAAACCAACTTTCCCACGGTGTATAATATATAAACGGTGTTTGAAGATTATTTTTCTCCAACTATCCGACGAGTAGGTACAAAAATTCGTTTCCAGAAGTTCATTTTCAAGCTTCAGTGAGAGTTTTGTTGATCTTTTTTAATGTATAAAAATGCTCGCCGATTACTGATCTTGCAGACAGCGAATAGTAGTCTGGGTAAGTGAGGCCACGTTTCTCATTTACTGACATTTGCTTCAGTATTTCATATATTGCTCAACTGATATAAACAAGGTATTCAAATATATTTGAAATAAAGCGATAAGTATATATATTTTTTCCAGTCCACAATTTTTTTAATAACTAATGGTGCGAATTTTACGCAACATTAATTTTATTAATGGTTTCATATGTTCAACGATATAATATGACAATATAGGTTTGCGACTCGCCGTTTCGGAGTTACTAACGATTAGCTTCAGTACCTACATAATTTAATTCTTTACTTACATTATATTATTCTTTGTCATAAAAAGCGTAGATTGTGTTTAATGAGACGTTTTAAAAAATAAGTCACACATCTTATTTAGGCATAATTTTATTTTAGATTCTGGAAAGTTAATAATAAAATAGCATTTTATTAATGAATTCCCATTGGATTTATTTAACAAATGTTATGAACGAACAAAATTAACCAAATTGCCGTTCTAAATTGTTATATGCCCTCCATTTTGAGCAATGCAAGTAATATCTTCACACACTAAATGAAGACGGTATTTTTAACAAAATTAGTCTGATATAGATGTTGTATAGTTTCCATAATTCGATGTTGAAGTTCCTGCACTGTTTATGGTTTATTTTGTAAACACACTTTTTAAGCGCGAAATAAATTCAGGAGAGTAAGGTATGGACTCCTAGGAGGCCGCACATAATTGCAGATTTCTCTAAACCATTCTTTGTAATGAGCTTTCAAACATGGTCACAGTCTTGCTGCAAATGAAATTATTCTCCGGAAATTTAAATTTCAGAGTCAAATATTTTTAGTGGGGGTATCTAGTTGTCGTTGGTTGCTATATTCCATTGAATAAGATATATCTTTTAGGTCTGGTGATTCTCTATTTGATTAAAATCAGTAAGCTATGATTTTAACTTTGGGATTGCGTTATATCGTTATTTTGTTATCAAAACATGTCAAAAATTATTGGGACGTAATTTTTGTAATTTTATCGACTTTCAATAATTGAATCATAGGTGATACATTGTATACCTACGAGAAACTTATGTATTTTTTTATTTATTATTTATACGATAATATTGAAAAATGTTTTTAAATAATTAATACATACTATACCTAATTAATATACTAAACTAGTATAATAAGGTAAATATCGACAGAGTTCTTGTTAAAGAGAGAAAGTCGATTTTTATGGCGTTATCTTGCCATGGCGTTAAATGCGCGCAATACACCCCTATGAACGAGTATTTTGAAAACATGAAATTATTTAAGACGCTCTGGGTACGTGATTTGATAAAACTAAAGCTTTGAAGATTATTAAGTATGTATTGAGAGTGAGTCACCTTACATCCTCTATTAGTATAATAAAAGAACATAATGATATGATGCAAATACATTCCTATTAACCATTTAATTAGTATTATAAATAAACTACTTAAACATAGAATACATAAACATGTTACAGCAAATTCATCTAGGTATCTTTTCGACACATGGCCTTAAACATCTTTTTTAAACAAAGCCGAAATGATTTCCCGCACATGGCATACAATAAAAAGTTAATACTGAAATTAGTGTAATATAGGAGCATTGCAACTTGCTGTGCACACCAGAAGTATTCTTCGTGACTTCGCTTCCTTGGGGTAAACCCAAAATATGTCGAGAGTCGCAGAACGTAACTGAAAAAAAAAACGTTAGCGTAAAATATAAATATGCTAATCGAATATTGATTGATTTAATGTGATATTTAGCTTTTGAATAATTATAAAAATTAAAACATTTGAAATATTTGTAATTATACATGTTGACTTAAAATCACAAGGGCAGGAGATAAATTAAAGAACAGCCTATTTTAATCAGTAAAATCTGTCAAATTTGAATATATGTTTAGGCAGTATAGGCTTTTTACCTTTATATTTTTATTTCTTTAATCAACGCTCTACTGGTGGCAAAATTCGAAAAAAATATAATTTCAACAGTTTTAGATTTTAAAATTGATTAAATCTTATTATACTTATATACTTAGAAGCCTATCTCAAACATAGATATAAATACAAAAATCATTCTTTTAATGCGCGTCTTACCAAAAATATTTTAATGTCCAAGAAGACATAAAACAGGTTTTTTAGTATATTTTTTATAGTAAAATATTTAAAAGTTAGTCTAATGAATATAATATTTAAACTTTTGAAGTGAAACTTCTATTGAGGAGCGACAATTTTCGAGCATTACGATAATTCCGATCGTACGATGGGAGTTTGAAGAGTACGTCAGCGGCTATAGGAGAAGGAATACGCACACGGTTGATTGGGAGACGGCCAGCAGGAGGAAAAATGCATGCGTAGCGTTGCCTATATAGCATCTACGTATGGGAACAACCGGAAGAGGAGACGACATAATTCTAATAATAATTTAACTGTTTTTATGGCCGTTAAGGAAGAAGTCTTACATCTAACGCGCGTGGACTTCACGCACGAATATTTTTTTTATTAAAATATATAATAATAATAATAATAATAATAATAATAATAATAATAATAATAATAATAATCTCTTTATTGCCAACAACATGATATATAAATCGCAAAGCAACGTCAAGTTCACAAATGCCGTTTTTGGCTAATAAAATAATTTCATAATGTTAAAATTTGGTAAAATATTTAAAACTAATTTTTACTTAATATATGACAAAAAAATAACACATTACACACCATCAAAGGTGAACGAATAAAACATCTTTCCTGCAGGCACCAAACAGTTCTATTCATAAAAATCGTGATGCTGTAAATCTGCTGTATCTCACCGGGCAGCATTTGAAATGCTTTTATTGCCCGATAGGCTGGGCCTTTCTTGAAAAAAGCTGTGTTGTGAATAGGAATGCTAAGGTCGGCTCTGTTTCGAGTTACGATGCTTATTTCAGACGAGTAATTATCAATGTTTCTCATAAATAGATATAGATAATTTTTTACATGCATGACCAAAGCCAGAAAGTATAAGGAGGGCGCAGTAAGTATAGAAAGATCAGAAAAGTAAGGTCTGCAACTTTCCCTTGGAGGTATGCCACGTATAGTGCGAATAATTCGTTTTTGTACCCGAATACGTCCATGGCCGGAAGAATATACCATATATCAAAACCGACTGAACGGATGACATATAGAAAGTATAAACATTAAGAACATCCCTCATTCTACGTATCAACGCACAATTGCTTAGAGTTGGATTTACCCATGTTACACCGGGTTCACTGCGGCACACTAAAAACTTATGTCACGCGTTGCGAATGGCAGGGTCGCCATGTAGAACTCCTATTAGGCTATCGAATAAATACTCCAGGTAACTGTAGAGTTCTGTATTAACTTTTATTATTAAAGAACTAGATACGCAAAAGGCATCAGGACCGGACGGAATACCTGCCATCGTGCTAAAGAACTGCGCCAACGAACTAACACCTGTTTTTTTCCAGGCTTTTTTCTCTTTCTTACAGAAAAGGGATTTACCCATCCTCTTGGAAAGTCGCTCGAGTGCAACCTGTTCCAAAAAAAGGTAAGAAAACCACGCCCTCAAACTATCGCCCGATTGCCTTGCTTCCAATAATCTCCAAAGTCATGGAACGTGTAGTCAACCAGCAACTACTCAAGTACCTCGAGAGCAACAGAATAATCAGCGATAATCAATACGGCTTTCGCAAAGAGAGATCGACAGGAGATATATTGGCCTATGTCACTCATATATGGAGTAGGGCAATTGAAAACTACGGAGAGTCTCGAGCGATTGCGTTGGATATTTCAAAGGCATTCGACAGAGTTTGGCATGACGGACTGCTCAACAAACTGCCGTCCTTGGGACTGCCCGCCTCTCTCTGCAGCTGGCTGGCCAGTTTCCTTAAGAACCGATCCCTACATGTTGCGGTCGATGGACACATCTCGGACACATTCACCATCAACGCGGGCGTGCCTCAGGGCGCAATACTTTCACCAACTCTGTTCCTCATCAATATTAATGACCTGCTTGTCGAAATGAATAATCCTGTTTACAGTTTTGCAGATGACAGTACCCTTGTCTCCCACTTTAGCTCAGAAAAACCCTTACCAGCGACTGAGACTCATCACCGCAGACAGGAGCAGATTACAGCAATTAATCAAGACCTGGAGAAAGTTCAAACTTGGGGCGACCGAAATTTGGTCCAGTTCAATGCAGCAAAGACCCAAGCAGCAACGTTTACTAAGAGGGCCAATACAGCGGGCCCTGACATCATTATGGCAGGATCGGCCATTCCTTCATCCTTGTCA
Organism: Pissodes strobi; assembly: GCA_016904865.1. Lineage (NCBI taxonomy): Eukaryota > Metazoa > Arthropoda > Insecta > Coleoptera > Curculionidae > Pissodes > Pissodes strobi. The sequence continues at coordinate 4,754 of MU194733.1, read as the reverse complement.
ATCGGGCTGCTGGGTGTCTCGGTCAACAGCAATATGTCATGGCATGACCATGTTGCTAACATCGCAAAATCAGCCTCCCAGAAGCTTGGTGCGCTATTTCGCAACAAAAAACTCTATACACCGCAGCAGTTGCTCTTGCTGTACAAAGCGCAAATAAGACCGTGCTTAGAATATTGCTCACATATCTGGGGTGCCGCACCAAAGCATACCCTAAAGCTGCTGGATTCCATTCAGAAGAGGGCTGTGCGTCTCGTCGGCGATCCGGAGTTGACCCGGAATCTGGATAGTCTGGAACATCGCAGACATGTGGCCGAGATGTCTCTGTTTTACAGATACTTTCACGGCAGATGTTCCCAGGATTTGGCCCGCATAATCCCGCCCCTGGCAACTCCTGTCAGGCAGTCCCGACAGACGGCAGGAGCGCACCAGTTCGTCGTACAACTAGAAACACCTAGAACATCGCTTTACCAGAACTCCTTTGTCTGGCGCACTGCGTCACTGTGGAACTCACTTCCAGGACATCTGTTTCCCACTAATTACAACCTACAAATATTCAAGAACCGTGTCAATCAACATCTTCGCACACACACCGCTCGTCGAGCACCATAGGATCTACCTTTAGTGTGTGTGCCACTGCCATAAAAAAAAAATAATACATCATATGGTAAAGCTACATGATGTATATTCCTATAATCTACGTACACGTAACAATGTTACCCAGTCCTGTATTCTCTCTCTATATATCCTATATTGGTATAGGTTCATGGCTCGGTCGTGTATCAAAACATTGCACTGACGAGGTTGACTAAACAAGGTTTTAACCTTAGGCTTGCCGACCGCGTCAGGTATCGCGTTCATTCAAGTTAAACAATAACACTACGTGAACTGCGTAAGGTAAATAACCTTCGTCTAGACCTCAGGCTAGACGGGATCTTTTAAAGATCTGATTTGTGAAATACCGAGTGTTTCTTGATACACTACACCGCCAAGCCGCGTGTTCTAAAAAATATCATCGCGTCAGTGTGAAACGATTCATACAAGTGTCTAGGGATAGGGCCATATTTTTGATTCGATTCCGCGCATGCGCAATATGACCGAAATATCGGTGTTTTCCATGTCTTTACGTTCTAGCGAAACTCCTTCAACGCCTCGGTGATGCAGTAGGCAGTCATTTCTGCGCTGCGGGTCGATTCCCGTCGGTCGCGACACATGTTTTGTTTACCCTTTTTAAAGGTTTTGTTTGTTTTTTATTAATTTACTTTTTTTCTTAATTTTGGGTTAGCTTGGGTTAACCTTGCGTTAGTGTTGGTTAGTTCTTGTTGATTGCACCCCCATAGCGATTGAAGCAAGCGGAGAGCCATGTAAAGCCATTATAATAATTATTATTCTTGTTTCGCCATTACGCATGCACGGTATTGCATCGAAAATTTGTCCCTATCACTAGACGCTTGTCGATTCATAAATAGGGTTCCTTTAGCAACGTTTGGCCGCGCCGCGCCAAGATCGTGGACGTGATCGCACCAGTGTCTGTAGACCTTTTACCTCTACCAGTGGCGTGAATAGGACCAGCAGAAAACCTTTTTATTGGAAGAAAATGCTATGCGCCACTGTTTTATTCAAACATCTACAACCTTTGTCTGCTTTAGAACTTAAAATGACACAAAAGAAGTCTCTTGTATTTTTTTTTACTAAAGTGAGCTGATTCTGAGAAAAATTACTTAAACTTAATGTCCGCCTCTGATTCTTAGTATATAAAGATAAAAACCATTTAAAATGTTCACAAATATAATGTGTCATTTTTTGAGTAAATTTACACCGACAAGATTCTGAGAGTGTATATCTAAAACGGCTGTTGAATATATTAAAAAAAAAAAATTAAACACTTTTTATCTAAAAAATGTTATCTTGGACATACACTTATAGAACCTTTCGATGCGATTTTGCTCAGGGAATGATTACGACAAACAAAAGGACGACAGGTGCGTACAGTGTAGAGTGAAATATTTTTTGATTTTTTTCTTAGATTCGTCTCACTCTAGCAAAAGGAGAGAATACTTTCTTTCGTGTTAGATTTCTAAGCAGGAGAAGTAAGTAAAAAAATTAAAAAACAGAGGCGTATAACATTTTCTATAAAAATGTCACGCCACTGGTGCAGGATGTAAATTAATTATTTTGGTGTTTATTTCATTCTATATTATATATTCACACAATTTGACAAATTTATATTTGAAATAAAAATAGGCTATATTCTTTGAAATGGAAAAGATCAATTTACAATACTCTATAAAAATAACTTAGAAGCATAGAGACTACAGCTAAATACAAACCATAGTAAATAAAACGCATAAAATCTGGTAGAAATATTGGATATAAAACAGATATGTTCCACATGATTCGTTTTTTATGAAAATATACAGCCAATAAGATTCCTCCAAAGTTCATGCTGACAAATAAGTTTGAGGTTTCGATGAAATTCATATAAGGTGGAGGATACCCTAATTTGCCAATGCACACAGTCAATCAGAATCAAAACGTTTGTTTACTATTTTAGAATGTCTAATATTTTACTTCACGCATGGCTCGCTACGGGGATGCAACCGACAAAGACTCACCAAAACTAACCCAAGAGATGCCCAAAATGAAGAAAAAATCTTTTTACAAACATATCCTTAAATTTTAAAAAACACCGATGGAAATCGAACTCGCTCCCCCCGCCGCGCCGCGCCATATCACACCAACAGACCACTTGAAAGAAATTCATTGCACCATAAAGACATGGGTAAACTTGCATTTCAAATGCGATACGCCTTCAATGATACCGGCGCATTCTAATTGGCTTGTGCGTTGGCAAATTAGGATATTCTTATTAGATTGTTCATATTACACCTTTTCATTCTTAAAGATTCGATTAATTTAATACACTCTAACGTTGAATACTTACCTGGGAAAATTAAGAGCAATGAATACGGAGGAAATAATTAGTAGCATTTTGGTTATGTTTTGCTGAACTAGAAGATTTGTTGTGCTTGCGTTTTTATTACCTAAAACAGAAAAAATGGATATTGCAAATTTTGTTGATGCTTGCTGAACGGTCAGAAATACATACGGCTCTTAGATATAGCCTGATAAGAATTACTACGATGCTAAAAACACATAGTACTAAAAATTTTAATTTAAATTAATAATATTTTGCCGGCATGCATTTTTGCGTTATCTTTAAAATAATTTAAGCTAGCAGTTCGGTTTTTGAATGGAACGGGACTCTGTTTATTCAAGTTCTAAAGAAACATAAATCGTTTTAATTAAATACTATTGATATTTAATCTCTGGTTCATATGAATTTAGCTCTACATTCCGCATGAAAATATTTGCAATTTGAGTGCAAAAGTTTTTCTCAACAGATACCAATAATGCTGCTATCTTTGAACTAATTTAAATCTGAATTATTAAGCTGCGCTGGTCATACACGTTTAGACTTGAACTAATATCATAAACAATCAAATAAACAATTTTTGTGTTTTCAATAACCCGTGTCCTTTTCAGAACTAGTTTTACGTTTTAATTCACTTAGAAATTGAAACAACTCCTTTAAAAATAAAGGAAAATTTATTAAATTCTGTCGTATCTACAGGTGACTCGATGAGTGTTGAAAATATCCTCCATTCGTTGTTTGGCATTCTGCATGGCGATAATAAAACCTGTCCACGGTATTCTGACTGACTTCAGCTGATAAATTATGTGTCTCCACCATAACTTTGGTATTTAAATCCTCAATATTATCCGATGTATTCTGGTAAACTATTTCTTTCAAATATCCCCAAAGAAAATAATCCAGGGGTGTCAAGTTAGGGGGTCTTGAGGGCCGTTCAACTGTACCCCGTGTAGCCGTGTACCAATCCACCGATTTAAAAACATTTCATCTAAGTTTCTTCAAAGATTAATAACATTATGTGGGGAGGCGCCATGCGCCATCTTGTTGGAACCAATTTTTCATAATACCTCTCTGAAAACTATCATTTTCGACGTCTCTGTAGAGCAAAGAAAGTAAGCCTTTTCGGTCCGGGCACGGGAAAAATTTTCCCGGTCCCTAATTAGGGAGCGGGAAAAGTTTTCCCGCTCCCTGATTTTAAGTGCTAAATTTGCAGTTATTTAGTCACAGAATAAGCATAAAGTAGAATAAATTGGGTTAAAATTATACAGCGATGCAGTCTACAAGATTAATCTACTACATTTTAGCGTCAATAGTCTAATTTCAAGTAAAATTATTTTATTTATTCTGACATTACTTGTCACAAATACTTCAAAATTAGCTGCCTATTCAATTACAACAAAGCATACAAACACATTTCCATAGCAACGCTTGATGAATATTAGATAAATACCTGCCTTGCTTGTCTTGCAAGTTTGACGTTTGCTTTCATTTGAATACAAAATGTATTATGACATGATTTTGGAAACGTAAAATTATAATAATTTTATGTTTATGTCTTGATTTCAGAGAGGTATTATGCACAATATCGTTCATTACACGTCGAGAAACAGCTTTTTCTGTGTTTGCACGACTTCCGGTGTTCGGCTTCGCCTCTCACCAGTAACTGTCGTGCGCGCACCGGAGAAGCCTAGTTTCTTTATTCTGTATATCTGGATCTATTTCACTAGGGAAAATCACGTCTAGAGAAGGTATAAGCTATGTTGGGGTTTGGAACTTTCGGCAACATGCACTAAAACTGAGCTTTATCCACAATACCAAAACA
>JAEQML010068732.1:0-18036 GCA_016904865.1 Pissodes strobi | reverse complement strand
AAAAAGTTTCGTTAGTGCTTCTTTTGTTTTCGAGATATTCAATTTTAGGATAGGGTCAAATTTGGCGTCATTCTTTCGTGCTTCGATAGAGCTTTTTAGTGCTTCAAGAAGTTTCGTTAGTGCTTTTTTACGAGATATTCAAGATTACAAATTAAAGGTCAGGCTTTAAAGTGTTAAGGATCTGGTCATATATAAAGTCATTATTTTGTGCCTCTTTAGTGCTTCAAAAAGTTTCGTTAGTGCTTTTATAGCTTTCGAGATATTCAAGATTTTATATTTAAGGCTCAAAGCGTTTAGGATCGGGTCAAATTTAGTGTCATTCTTTAGTGCCTCGTTAGTGCTCCTTTTGTTTTCGAGGTATTCAATTTTATTTTATTTCAAGGTAAGTCCCCAAAGTATTTAGGATTGGGCCAAAATAGGCGTCATTTTTTAGTGCTTCAAAAAGTTTCGTTAGTGCTTTTTTGGTTTACGAGATATTCAAGATTAACCCTTAACTACGGAGGTGCCGTCTGAGAGGCGGTGTGAAAACGAAATACCTTCATTTGTCAAAAACGGTAACGTTCACAAGGCCGTTACCTCATGTATTCCTGGCGGGTTTGGTGGCTGACCAGTACAAAAAATATCAGATATCTAAGACTTGAAACAGGTCAGTTCCCTAGAGATCTTTTCGTGAAGCAGTTTGATAGACGGCACGTCCGGGTATACGTAATAAAATCGGTCGGAAAATGTTCGCACAAATATGGCCTGACCATCAAAACCAGTTCGCTTTAGTGATGTAAACTATGAAGAAACACTTCGAAAGTGATATACGAAGCAGACGGTGATGCTGCTAGTGATATTGACAATGTCTCTGACGAGGATTGCGACAATTCTGATTATAGCACCTCAGAAAAATCCGCGGACAGTAGTGATGAAAGTGAAGATGACGAGTCACTAATAAATCGAGATATATTAGAAAAAAATATGTCAATTATTATTTCCAAGCAAGAAAAACCGCGTAACAAGATATGTCTGCTTCAAATGCAAAACGCCGGCGCCGGTCGGTATGTTTATAGTGTATGAGGCAGGCCGGCGTGAACTGCACTGCTGAAATATTTTAGTTTTAAGTATTTGTTGTGCATTATATTTTCCTAGTTTTTTGACTACTTTTTAAAGTGTTTTTATGTAATAAATATACTCAAATTATAGCAGTGGACTTTTTTCATTTTAACCGCCCTCGAGTTGAAGCATACCGAAAAGAACTGGCTTTGTGATTATAAAATTGGTACGTGTTTTAAGAAACTATTTATTAAAGTACTTTCTAAAACTTAAAAGATTATTTAGAAGTTCCAGTTACAAAATTATTAGGGCTTTATTCCGCAATATCTGCAGTAGTCTGCCAGACGGCACGTCCGAGTTTATGCTCCGAACATCGCACCTCCGTAGTTAAGGGTTAAGATACACATTAAATATTTGCATGTAGAACCTGCACCAATAATGGGTAGCCGTCATTGTGTAGAAATTTAAAATCTTGAATATCTCATAAACTATAAAAGCACTAACAAAACTTTTTAAAGCACTAAAGAACGACACTAATTTTGACCCGATCCTAAACACTTTGGCAGCTGACCTTGAATATAAAATCTTGAATCTCGTAAACTATAAAAGCACTAACGAAACTTCTCGAAGCACTAAAAAGCACTAATGAGGCACTAAAGAATGACACTAAAATTGACCCGATCCTAAACACTTTGAATATAAAGCCCGATCTTAAATACCTTGAATATAAAATATTGAATATCTCGTAAACTATAAAAGCAATAACGAAACTTTTTAAAGCACTAAAAAGCACTAAAGAATAACACTAAATTTAATCCGATCTTTAACACTTTGGGGGCTGATCTTGAATATCTCGTAAACCAAAAAAGCACTAACGAAACATTTTGAAGCACTAAAAGCACTAACAAAACACTAACGAATGACGCTAAATTTGACCAAATCCTAAAAATTTTGGGGACTGACCTTGAAATAAAATGAAATTACATATCTCGAAATCAAAAGAAGCACTAACGAAAATTTTTGAAGCACTGACGAAACACTAACCATCCTGAAATTGGTAACCTAGTACAACGTTTTTAAAATTTGATTTAATATTACATCTATATACAGGGTGTATTAAAAAACATGCGCTAATTTTCAACACAGTTCTTATTAGGCTTCAAGCAGTATATTTTTTAAGCCTTCCAGTGGCGCGCATAGAGCTAACATAAAAGACATTTTTATAGAAAAATATTATACGCCCCTGTTTTTTCAAAATTGTATAAGTATTGCTGCTTTAATAATTGCCGTACTTTTTCATGCAAATAGGTTTAATATCTTAGTGCTAAAATACGATGCGTGCATACCGTTGCTGTTATGGATCCACATATTTGCACTTAGATAATAAATTTTCTCGTAAAGCGGTGCCAAAATCGGTAAGACGACGCATTTTCTAAAGGTGGTTGATGCGTTAGTAAAATATATAGCGTGTTAAATTATGTGGCTAAATCTGACAGAATAGCGCAATCGATTATAGACTTCGTCCCTCTGAACGATAGAATAGCGCTACTGAAATTACGAACAACTCATAGAGACCGAAATATAGTTTAGATTTATGTTCCAACAAGCGACAAGTCAAATCAAGATATCGAAGAATTTTATAACAAAATAGATGAAATAATGTGGCTGACAAACAGAGGAGAAATAACGATGATCATTGGAGACTTTAATACCAAAATTGGTCATGGCGCTGAAGGAGACAACATAGGAGCATACGGTCTTGGTACAAGAAACAACACAGAAGATAAACTCGCACAATTCTGCGTAGAGAACAACCTTTTAATAGCCAACACCTTCTATAAACAGCATCCCAGAAGACTATATACTTGGAAAACACCTGCAGACAGAGAAGGGAGAATTGCCAGGAATCAAATTGATTTCATACTACTCGACACAAACTTTAAGAAGTATATGAAATCCGTAAAAACCTACCCTGGGGTAGACATTCATAGTGATCACAATCCAATTGTAATGGACTTTAGACTCAAAAGATTCCTGAAAGTTGAAAGAAAAGGGGAAAGAGTAGCAAGAAAAATAGATATCGCACAACTAAAAAATCCCTTAAGAAAGAAATAAATAAGTCTCAAGATCGAGAAAGAAACGATAGCGAAATCGTACAATATTATAAAACTTTAAAAAGTATATATGCATTAGACATAGTACCTATATGAACATTAACAAACATTTTAAAATCTAAAAAATACAGACTCCATAATTATCATAACAAAGAAAAGAACACCGTATCACTTATAAGTAACGAGATAAGTAACAAACAATCACAGACATACAAATAACACTATTTCACCCTCAATTGCACATGTCTAGAAAATACATTCAAGGAACATTCCTAACAGAACTCACAAAAGAACTGTAGGATAGGACATACCAAACAAATCAATGTCACCACCCAGTGAATTAGCCAACTTAGTGGCCCTTGAAATGAAAGACTGTAAACCTAAATTAGTACGTCTATAAGGTTGGTTAAAAGTTTGAATATTTCGTGTTTGCCTTGATGGAACAGCCAGTCCTATGGAAGCCAAAAGGGAAGGACAATCAACCAATGAATTAATAATCCTAAAAAATATCTTAAGGTCAGCCTCATCCCTTCTAGTATTCAAGGTGGGCAGAGAAAAGTGTTTATGAAGAATTTCAAAGTTATACCTGAAACCATCTAGAGGCATAATATTTGACTTGAAGGCCATGTAGCGCAAAAACTTTCTTTGTATCTGTTCAATTCTGTGGGTATGAGAAGTATAGGCAAGATTCCATACAGAGGAACAGTGCTCAATGATAGGCCTAATCAGGGAACAGAATATTTGTCTCAGAGATGATGCATTATTAAAATCAGAAGTACAGCGTTTCAGAAATCCCGTAATCTTAAGAGCCTTGATTATGGTTTTATCAACGTGTTCTGTAAATGATAGTGATGAGTCAATTGTAACTCCCAGGTCCACAATAGATGGCACTTCAGTCAATGGAGAGTTGTTGATGATATAGCTAAAAAACGTATTGGTTTTCTTCATTGAGAAGCACAGAAAATTACATTTTAATGTATTCAATTCCATTATGTTGCATTGGCACTACTGCTGAAGCCTCTTTAAGTCAGCTTGCAGTCTGAGGCAATCCTCGACAGATGATACCGGCACAAAGCACTTAAGTTCATCGGCAAAACACAGAAATTTGGAATGAACAATACACCTAGATATGTCGTTAATGAACACATTAAATAAAAGAGAACCCAAGTGGGATCCTTGGGGAACCCCTGAGGGCACAGTGATCTCTTTGGATTTGAAGTTGTGCACCCTCATAATCTGAATCCGGTCCCTGAGGTAGCTCTCAATCCATAACAGCACACTGCCACCAACACCAACGGCCTCCAATTTTTAAATCAGGACAGCATGATTTACCCTATCGAAGGTCTTAGAAAAGTCGGTATAAATAGCATGGACCTCACCAGAATTATCCAAGACCCCCGACAGAAACTCTGTATAGGTTAGGAGATTAAGTTCAGTGGACTTCCTATTAAGAAACTCATACTGCTCCTGCATGATAGTGGGAGATAATACGCCTGACAAAGTTGCAGTGACAATCTTTTCAAACAATTTTGGAATGATGCTGAGATTACATACTGGCCTGTAATTCGTAATATCCTCCCTGTTTCCAGATTTGTATATAGGGATCAAGTAGCTGACCTTCCAAGATTTAGGAAACAATCCAGTTAATAGAGGCGATATATGCAGAGGTCGCGAAATCATAAAACTGAGAAAGCAAGAGGAATTCCATCCGGACCATGCCCTTATAAGCTTTCAGCTTCATGATTTCGTCAAATATTACAGATATCGGAATATTGAGTTCAGTAAGAGAAATCTGGCTAAGAGATATCTCCCTAGTTCCATTCAAGCCAGTGGCACCACCATATACAGACTTAAAATATTCAGCAAAAAGGTCAGGAAGTTCAGGACTCAAATTACAGTATTCCTCACCATAGAACATAACTGTAGGGAAGCTTTCAGCTCTACGCCTAGAATTCACAAACTTCCAGAACTGCCGGATGTCTCCACTAATCAGCAAGGAAGACTCAGACAAGGCCACATATTCTCTATAACAATGTCTCGATAGATTCTTCCATTCAGTTCGAAGTCTGCAAAAATTTAAGTAGTCCAAGTACCTACCAGTATTCTTAAAAATCCTGTGAGCCCGTTTTTTAGCAATAATGAGTTGTTGCAATTGAGGAGTGAACCACTTAGGAAATTAATGTTTAGAAACTTTTTTTACGAACAGTAATATCTATAATAAAGTATATAATGTTATAAAAAAATTTATTATTTGGTTGGCCATGCGGATCGACCAATATAGGAGTGGCCGATTTTTACATAGTGCTCTACTTGTGTAAAGGATATTAAAACGCTCTAGGGGCTATGCGATAATTCAGCAACAGTAATGTGGGTTGCCTAAATTCACTAACGTCTGCTCTTTACCAATGCACTAGGAAGTCTTGTAAACAACTGACGCGTTAGACCGACACGTCTGTTATTTACGAATGAACCTCGGAAGATATCGCGTCAGGTATCTACGAATATGCAATCCAAATTAACGTTGTAAATGTTACAAAGTCCGGTAGTACGAGTTTTCCCTTTTACTATAAAAAAAAAGGTTTGTTACATTTTAAAGCGTCTATACTGAATAGAAAAAAAAGTGAGACGAATGACCTTCCGTGAGATAAACGTCCTTCTGTGTGACAGAATTTCCTCCCTTAGGTCTGAACATCCATCAGCGGCCACTTCTATGCTGATCTAGAGAGTTCTCGGTTCTATTTAGTCGGATAGAGGGCTTTTGTCGCGGTAATACGACCACATGGTGGAGACGTAGCTTCATAGGAAAAGCGCGCTGGTAAATTCCATGTCTGCAAATCTACTAGATACAAGTAGAATCTACCGTTTTAATTAATGACCCTTTATTATCGTTATTTACTGTTTGGTTTACTGAATTTGCGTTAAACTACTGTAGGTCGTCTGCTTCCATATATCGTTATTTATCATTTTAATTAATGAACTTACTGTTGAACTACTGTAGGTCGTTTGCTTCCTGCATCGTATCTATTACCGTTATTTTTCGTTTTTGTTTACTGAACATACCATTTTTGCTTATCGAACTTACCGATAATCAGCTGTAGGCTATCTATTATTGTGTATCATTTCTCTTATCAGCATTGCTTTAGAGATATTTGTTTTCGGCAATACCCGTTCTTCCAGGCTTTTTTCTCTGTCTTACGGAAAAGGGATTTACCCATCTTCTTGGAAAGTCACTCGAGTGCAATCTGTTCCAAAAAAAGGCAAGAAAACCACGCCCTCAAACTATCGCCCAATTGTCTTATTTCCAATAATATCCAAAGTCATGGAACGTGTAGTCAATCAGCAACTACTCAAGTACCTCGAGAACAACAGAATAATCAGCGATAATTAATACGGCTTTGGCAAAGAGAGATCGAAAGGAGATATATTGGCCTATGTCACTCATATATGGATTGCGTTGGATATTTCGAAGGCATTCGACAGATTTTGGCATGACAGACTGCTAAACAAACTGTCGTCTCTCGGATTGCCATCCTCTCTCTGCAGCTGGCTTGCCAGTTTCCTTAAGAGCCGATCTCTGCACGTTGATGGACACATCTCAGACACATTCACCATTAACGCGGGCGTAGCTCAGGGCGCAATACTTTCACCAACTCTGTTCCTCATCTATATCAATGACCTGCTGATCGAAACGAATAATCCTGTTTACAGTTTTGCAGATGACAGTACCCTTGTCTCCCAATTTAGATCAGAAAAACCTTTACCAGCGACTGAGACTTATCACCGCAGACAGGAGCAGATTACAGCAATTAATCAAGACCTGGAGAAAGTTAAAACTTGGGACGACAGAAACTTGGTCCAGTTCAATGCAGCAAAGACCCCAAGCAGCCACGTTTACCAAGCGGGCCAATACGGCGGGCCCTGACATCATTATGGCTGGCTCGACCATTCCTTCATTTTCGTCAATCGGACTACTGGATGTCTCGGTCTCAACAGCAATATGTCCTGGCATGACCACGTTGCTAACATCGCAAAATCAGCCTTTCAGAAGCTTGGTGCGCTATTTCGCAACAAAAAACTGTATACACCGCAGGAGTTGCTCTTGCTCTACAAAGCGCAAATAAGACCGTGCTTAGAATATTGCTCACACATCTGGGGTGCCACACCAAAGCACGCCCTAAAGCTGCTGGATTTAATTCAGAAAAGAGCTGTGTGTCTTGTTGGCGACCCGGAGTTGACCCGGAATCTGGATAGTCTGCGTAACACCGCACACATTTGGCCGAGATGTCCCTGTTTTACAGATATTTTGTCAAGTAAATAATTTATTTTGCTAATTTTATGATAATTAATTGATTTCTTTTCACTGTAATTGGCTGTAAGCCTCACTATAGTAATCTGTTTCACATGATTGCAATTTGCAACTTCAATTTTTCAACTTCATACTGTTATCGAACTGAGCTCACTTCGTTTTCACTTATAAATACTTACTGGCTATATATTTAGGTTGTCTTATTGATTTAGTATATTTTTGTCAGGGATTTTCTTTGATTTTTTGATAAACCTACATATTTTGCATAAACATGGTTTAAATATCAAAGCTCGAACTATTAAGAGAAATAAATGACTTTGTCTAAAACCCTGCATTTTCAAACAATGGACCACAATATATGTCACCACCAAGGCGTTTTAATAGGGTTTTAGCCAGAAAATGGCTACAGCATAACTGGAGGAATAAATTATATTAATTTTGGGGTCGCATTTTCGTTTGTTCCAAAGTATTGAGCATCACATTGCTTTCAAGGATACATCATGCCAAAAAGAATTTTAAAATGATTTTTTTTACTGTTTAAAAGAAAATGGAAGTTGTGGATCATAGCAATGTTAGGATTACCAATAAAATTAAATGAATTATGTTCTGTTTAGCTTAATTACCTAAAATATCATTGAAACGATTTGCAGCCGGAAAAATGGGTCAGAATCGGAAATAGAGATTTTTTGAGGCCTAGAGACAGTTTTTGGTGGTAAAATTTAACTTTTAGCATATCGGTAAATATGTATATTTTTGTAGTAAATGTCATTTAAATCAACTTAAAGATGTGAAATGCATTGGCAAAGATCGCAGAATTAAGACATTTTCCAGCGATAATTTGAAGTTTTCTCCTCTTTTTTTAAATATCCGCCAGGAGTCTCGAAGATTCTGACCTACTAGCTGGCGAGTTAAATAAAAATTATGGTATTTTGACAAAACAATATTGCTAGTCTTGCTAGAAATCCAATACCTTACTCAAATAACTAACCTATATTCTAATTACGGGCTGTTATGAATAAATAACGCCCCGTACGCACCATATTGATTTAATAACTCGCGCAATTAAAAGGCTAGTATCGCTTTGGGTTCTAAATGTAAATTTCCGACCCAGTTTTATCTAGGCTAGAGCAATTCTAGGGCACGTTTGCAGGTATAATAATACGTTTTCCGCACCTTATAGATGCATCGCTAGAAAATCCAATTGTTATATTGGCCGAACAGGATTAGTGTCGGAGAAGAGATAAAAAGAGCGGACAATTTAGCCGCTCTTAACTCCATTTGTAATTAGTCTTTGATAAAAAAAAAATCTTCATTATTCTGGAAATAAGAACTATCAAACGTCTGGGACTATAACTAGAGACAAAATCATATTTTATGCTATGCGGCCCCAAATTCTCAATATCACAAAAATTACACTCAGAAAATACAAATCTAAACAATATTTCTGGACAGGTGGCGGACTATTCAAAGAGAATGAAAGTTTTCTTCATTATCCTAATATACAATTTAACTAGTAAAAATATAAATTAGAAGAAACCACGCTAAATGCTGAAAACGACCCACCGACGCACATTTCTGCTATTTGAAGATTATTATTAAATCATAGCATGTTAATGGCATTTTAATTTTTCCGGGACCCACGTGTAAGTCGGCAACTTTAGATTCATTGAACAAGGCTTTGTTTATAATGCGGCCTCTAGCGATTTTAATGTTGCCATTTAGACCATCATTATCGTATTTTGACCAATTTTGATTCACGCTTCCCACTGGTCGGTAATAAAAACAACGGAAATATTTATATCACTAGTGTGTAACGGAATATGCTTATTCCGCTACACTAAAATTTCAGTTCAATTACGAATGATTTTCGATATTTGGGATTTAAGTTGCCAGTGACATCTATTCACGAATGAGTTTATTACACTTACGCTACACTAAAATTCCGATTCAATTGTAAATGATTTTCGTTATTTAATATTTAGGTCGCGAGTGACATCTATTCACGAATGGGTTTATTTCGTGTTGTTAGCTTTTTTAGGAACTTTCATATTTAGCAAGAATTTTTAATTTTAAAGATTTATTATGCGCAGTACGCTATTTTATACCTACAATTCATGAATTTAATTTACTATAGATTGCTATATTTAATCTTGGGTATTTCTATGGCTTGACGCTGCGTGATTTATAGTGGTAATCACATGATATAAATTAGCCAATGATACACCGGCAAGCATATTTTGTCCAGCGTCTTGAATTTTGAAAGCCAGATCGGGGATCTTGTGTCGAGACGCCGCACACTGGTCGAAATTACGAAAAACCTGGCAGAAATTAAATGAACACGTTTTGTATGCTCATAATGAGTGATATGATACTATTTTGAATAAAAGAGCATAAAAAGGATTTTTATCATAGAGGTTTAAGGATTTTGTTTTTAGAAAGAGAAGTTGGCAAGTATTAGGTGCCTACATCAAGTAACACATTTTATTTTAATAATTAATCGACCATGGAATAGACACAAATTTATTATATCTATAATTATTAGAAACAATGCTTTAGAAAAATTAAGATGAAAATTTATTTAAAAAAATCTTATTGTACAGGGTGTTCACTTATAATGTAACCCCCCTTTAATTTTGTTATTTTATGTTATAAAAAAAAGTGGAAATGAAGGGTTTTTAGTGTAGTCTTTGCCCCCATTTAGAGCAAAAAGAAAAATCTTATAGTATACAGGGTGGACCAAAAGGATGTTTTTATATAACACACTATAAGTCCATTCTCAATACTTAAGGCGTTATTGATAGTTAAAGTTCTGAATTTTTGGTATGTGATAAATGACAAACAGGCCATGATAAAACCAAAAATTAAGCACAAACTGACACTTTAGTAACAAACAAACTTAATTTTTGGTTTTATCATGGCTTTTTTGTCATTTATCACATACTAAAATTAAAAAAAAAATTAAAAAGTTTTAAGTTTCAGGCAAATTACTTCAAAAATGAAAAATTCTGCCATGTTGGATCCACCATTTTATTTTTTTTTGTTCTAAAAAAGGATTGAATTGTATTGTTACCGGAACCAAATGCCCACCAAATTTTCAGAAATTAGTCAAAATAAACTTGCAAGATTTGACCCAAACTAACATACCTACATGTGAAAAAGATGAAAAATTAGAAAACAATTTTAATTGTTTATTTAGAAGGGGCATTTTGGGGCAACGTTTGTCAACGGAAAATATATAATGAAGAACTAAAGCACATAAAAAAAATATGCTGAACTGGAGACATGCGGAGAACATAAACAAAATTACTTTTAAAACTGTGGGATTTCGAAAACAACAGAAAAAAACACTGCATTGTTTAATATTATAAACCTTTTTAAAATCTTAACTTAATCTTATAGTTTCTAATATTGCACGTAAATGTATCTTGCTGGGTATTTTCCATCTTAGGATACTGTTGCACAAAGCTTTTATGTAGTTTTTTTTTCACGCTAAAACTCTGTGCACATTTAACATAACGAATAAACGCATCAAACAGCTTAAAAAGAGTCAACTTTGGCACCCAGCAAAACGACACATATTGTTTTCGGTAAAGTAATTTCATAGGCAGCTATATGCCTCCAGTGTCAGGGTATTCATGGAAGTAATTTGAGATCGGGGATTTTAAAATAATATTTTTTTATTACTGCCAGGTTTTTCATAATTTCGACTAATGTGCGCCGACGGGTAAGTGCTAATTTTTAATCTTGAAATATTTAATTCATCTTGCAGTATATTTAACTAATTCTTTCATTTTTAAATACATAATTAATATTTGTTTATGATTCGTTTAGTCTTATTCGACTTAAGCAAGAATTTAGCATTCTTATATTACACTTTCAATTAGCTTACAACTTCAATAATTTTTAATTTTTGTCGTGACCTCTTGGGTAAGAATACCAATTTATTGGTGAATATTTGCGTTTCTCATTAATCAAATTCATGTAATTTGAAAGAGGCTTAGTCCAAATTTACGGAGAACGTAATTATTTCATCGTTTAGTGGTCACGCACATTGTTTTACGTATTTCCATTCAAATTGAACAGTATTATTTGGGTGAATTCTCGGAGTAAATTATACATATTTCTGCAAAGGTAGTAAATTGAATTTCCAGTAGAATTTCTTCGAATTTTAGCACTCGCCCTGTCTCGTCTCAACACTGATGTACCGACATTACTTTGCATTTATGCGAGGTCACATATGTAAATTTATCTGGTTTTTTATCTTTTTATCTTTTATCTAAATTTCTATCTCGTTGCAAGATAGTGATTGTCTTATCTTTATCTTTAATTAAATGGAGACGTAATTACGCTCAATTATCATTTATGTGCCAATGGCCGAAATAATAGTAATAGCAATTGCTTATTTTGAGTTATGACTCGTTATTAGAGGTTGTACCTCTATTTTTCTATTTATTATCAAATTCAAGTTATCTTTTATTTAGATTTAACGAGAATCACTGTTTTGGAACGTTATTCCATTAATTTCTTTTGAATTTCATATTTTAAAGTAAAGAAAAGGATATCTTGAGTAACAGTAGTTATTTATAATTTTTGCTTTACTTAAAATTGTAATTCAAGTTTCTGATTATATCTGCCCTAACCAGTAAATTTTCAAACTGTTGATTGCTTCCTCATGTGTTTAAGAGTGTCACTGATGTTCACATGATATTTCCCTGAATATTATTTAATTAGCAGTATACATTGGTCTAAGATTTGTTTACTTCTCTTTACATGTTATAAATCTACCTGACTACACAACTGAGCAAGGAAACACGTCACTGTACCAGACCTGTAGAGGGAGCCGACACTTGGTGAACCAATAAGTCCTCGATTAACACAACTGACACTAACTTGGGAACAGGCAGAAGCGGTTCCAGTAGAGGTTCCAATACAATCGTATGGTTACAGGATAATTGCACGAAGTTAAGTATCAGACAGTCAGAAGATAAATATATTTTTTTTATCTGTCATAATTATTTTTTTTTAATCTTTTAAGTACATTAATTTTAATTTTCATTACTAAACTACATTTCAAATAATTATGTTTGTAATTTATTTATATAATTAATATATTGTTGTTTTGAAATTTATTTCTTTAATTTATTGCAGGATAGAGGCCTGTGAGACGTTGCGAATTATAAAGGCAAATTTTCTGATGTTTTTATCTTTATATTTATTTATATTTAAGTATTCATATTCAGTTCGCATTGTCTCTAGGAACTCTGGCGCCCAAAAAAAATCATTGCTAGTAAAAGAACGACGACCTACCCCCTAATAAAAATAAAAACTAGTCTAATGCATATGAACAACTAGTATTTCGTTACAAATTTGCGCCCAACGCTTATTATCGTTACAAGTGTAGTAAATACAATAATTTAAAGAAAAAAAAAACAGTGTTTGGGGGGAAGTGAAAAGTTTAGCAAATGCGAAAGTTTTTTTGTTCAAATCGTTTGACATATAACTTGTACCTCAAAATTTACTATAAAATCCACAAGAAACCGCATGAAATGACAAAAGAATCATCATTTTTCGACTCGGACCCATTTTACCGCCTTCAAGCTGTATTCGATGAGAGTTCAATCAATTAAATGTATATATACTTTTCCGGGCTACATATAAAATTTCCGAAGTATTGAAAGAATTGGAAAATTTTTGCGATTTTCTGCATGTTTCGATTTGACCCCGATTTTCTCGTATGTCGCACGGAAAATTGTCATATAACTCTTTTATAGCATAACGAAGTTTGATTTCCTCAAAATAGCTATGCGTTGGCTAACACGTGTGCTTAAATTAGATTGTTCAAACTGAAAACCAAAAAAATCACTTATCCCGCATTTTCAATGGAATCGATGCGATTGTTTGGTATCTTCTGCTCGTATTCTCTCTTTAATTAGCGAAAGTTTGGTTTTAAATTATTAATTTAAAATTAAAGACCTTAAAGTGTAATAATATATAGAGTGTTCAATTTAAAAATATGACGTTTAGGATGCTGATTTGTTTTTTTTTGTTATATTTTATAAAGCGAAAAAACCCTGCACCTTTTCCATTTAACATTGTTTCTCCAGGTATGGTGGGTGCAAAATATTTAAATTAAACCTGTATATTTAAGAATATTTTAATTAATACACTTCTATGACTATATACCATCGTAGTCATCATTAATTGTAAATAATATTTGCACTTTGTAATTTTAATGATTTTTTTTTGGTATTAATCATCCGCATCATAGTAGCCCACGCACTTTTACCGGCGAATTATCGGAAATATTATGAAAGCAAAGTGAACAAGCCATTACCCTAATTACCAATAAAAATAAAGCAAGCGTGCAATCGAGCGAATGCCGAAAGGGCCGGCATAACTACTGGAAGGTGTTACCTGTTACCCTACGGGCTACGAGCACGACTATATTCACGAAGGTCGGCGAAAAATCGACTGAAAAACTAAATGCCGCCAAGTCCGTCGGAAAACTCTATATACTTTCCTCTGTAGTGCCCTCTACAGACGGATCGATATTTAGGTGATATATTCGGCGGGCGTGTACAGGGTGTCCTCTTCTTGAAAACGACGCATAGTTATAGTATGGGGATCTCGTAAAGGCTTAGGCAAATTCGTTTACTTGGGACCACGTTGCTCCAAAGGGGGGGAAGGGGGTGGGTTCAGCTATACCCCATCTTATTATCGGTTATTGAAGTATATTAAAATTTTAAGCGATTAAACTGGAGCTCGAATGAAACGAAGCACTCCAGGTTTTCGTAAATTTTACATTTGCCAGCATAATTTTCAAAATTCTCGCCCTGACTGCCACCTGTTATGCGTTTCATTGTCTTCTTCAGCGATATCGAAAATTTCAAGAAAAACACAACTGGTGAAACTCAAGAGCTCGTCTTCTATTTTTATGAATTTTTAATGCAGTTCAGGTACTTTGAGTTTGCGTTTAGAGGCGCTTTAGTCCACTTGCTATTTTGATGAATTACAATTTTTTTTAGAGGGTCGAAGGCATTAGAAAGGTCAAAGTAAAGACCTGCAACTTTATTCTGTTTTTCGATATTCTCATAGATAAAGGTCAGTGCATGAAATGTTGCCTGTTTGGTTGATTTAATTGGCCTAACACCAAACTGTTTGTCATTTAAAACTTTATGCAAATTCTTTCCAAACCCTGCGACACTGATCGATAGTTGTTACTACTGCTCCTATCACCTTTTTTATGTATTGGGATTAATTTAGCATATTTTAGGCTATCCGGAAAACAATTTTTTATTATGTCAGCGATCGTTTTAAGATTCAGACAGGAGTCTCATTCAGACGTGCTGAATATTTGTCGGGAAGATGCATTATTATTGTTAAACCTTCAAGTTGAATTTGGAATTTTGTTTCAATAGGGCAAATTGAGAAATAGAAATGTTTGGTGCTTCTGGTTTTAATGGTTATATCGGTAACACACAAACACAAAAACAAATCTCCAAATCTACAGTATCTTTACCAACACGTGTTTGTGTTGGTGTGACCCGGTCTGATGATGCTCTTAAAGCGAAACATGTAACCTAAATCAGCAATTTTTTGACATAAAGATACTGCAGATCTGGAGATTTGTTTTTTTGTTTTATTCTACTTAAACTTTAGTTTTTGTTCACATAATTTTCTTTGTTTGTAGAAATGCAGAGATCAGCCAAAACATACCGACATAAGTCAAAATGTATTGCTTCTAAATGTAAGATTTATCAAATTTATCAAATATTTGATTGGCCGATCATTGTAACAGTTATGTTATTTTGTTATTTTAGTTGATTAGTTGTTTTGTGACAAGTAGGTATATATACAAGTATACTTATCAGAATTCCTTGTAAACTTGTTAACTCTTGTATATTTTTATTTCTTAAGTGCCTATGCCTATAAAAGAACCTCAAAATTCTTCATGGGTGTGTATATATTTCATATTTCTAATATACTATAGTATTTGAAATTTTATACTTTTTTAGAAATAAATGTTTCTTTTTGTAAAAAGTTGTTTTATTTAATGTAAAAACGCAAAAAGGTAAAAATACAATACAATGTGTAATGTGAATCGCAAAAAAGGTAACAATTCGGCGTATTTTCACATAAATACCCTGAATAATACAACTTTATTTCAAAAACATTTTGTAATATCACGAAGTTCTATTACTTAGAAAATGTACTATTAATTATTTGTAATTTAAAAAAATAAAACGAACTTTACTGATAAATTTCGCAAAACGTTTGTAAAAATACTGATGAATTATGCAAAAAAATGTAATCTGAAGGTAAAAAACGAAAGTAAACTTACAAAAAACATGTAGACTAATTTTACAAAATAAATGTAAATAATATTTGATTAAAATATTGTAAAATGGCAACATACTGTTTTCAATGTATATTCCAAGAATTATTCGAGTTCCGAAAACGGATACGCCCGCTACATTAAAATCAGCGGCGTTGCCGCCACTACACATCTTTTCCTTGACATGTTATTTTTTTTTACTTTTGCTTTGTAATTGGATTATTATTGATGTGCTTTTGATATTTATTAAAGTTAATATAAAACCTAAAACTAAAATAGTAAACTTAAATGTCTAGGTACAGGATGCCTCATTTATTATGGGATGACACCTTATCTCAGAATCTACGGGGTGTACCAAAAAAATTTAATAAAAAAGTTGTTTGAATTTAATTAAACTTTTAAAATAATATATTTTTATATATACAGGGCATTTGTATTTTCGTGGATAAGTATCAACTTCCTTATTTTAAATAAAATACCCTGTATATTAAGACATTTTTTAATTCCTTGAAAAATTCTAGATATATATACCTAAGTCTAACTGCTTTTTACATATTTTGAATTTTATGTAAAAAATGACATTTACAGATCTAAATAAATATCAATTCCTTTTATTGAAATCCTTTATTATTTAATTGGAGTTGATTTCCTTGTAGAAGGGGATCCACTACTACTGGTGGTGGTTGACATTTTTATAATAAATAAATACAGGGTGATCAAAAACTAACATTAAAAATTCGGGGAGGGGGGGGGGGGGGGAAGGCTGCCCCCCCCCCCCCCCCCCCCGATTGGATTTCTTTTGCCAAAATGCTAGCACAATAAAGGGCACGTTGCACAACCAAGCACTTCAATTTTTAGAGCTAGCACACCAACAGTTTAAAACAAAATGCTGTTAAATTGGGGGTGGGGGCAGATTAACGCTGCCCCTCCCCGGTTGGATTTCTTTTACAAAAATGGTAGCACAAATAAAGGGCACCTAGCACATAAATTTTTAGAACTAGCACACCAAGAGTTTAGAACGAAAATGCTGTTGCTTTCCGGAGGGGGGGGGGGGAGGGGTCATTTAACGCTGCCCCCTCCCCGGTTGGATTTATTTGTACAAATAAAGTGCACCTAGCACATCAATTTTAAGAGCTAACACACCCCTACAGTTTAATATATAGCGGATGGAATGCATTTTTGCATCATCTAATATTTTTCAGTGAAAACAGCAAGCTTGGACCTAGCTCAACCATTTTGGTTAAAGAGGATGTGAGCTGCGAATTGGCCTAATCGGTACTCGAGGGTCTTCGGGGTCAAAAACACCGAATCTGAACATTAGTGACCCGTGGAACCTACCGGGCAGATTCCAGAAAAAAAAAATTCGGCCGAAATCGATGACGTCGGTGTAGCAGTTCGGACCAGAGCGAGTTAAACCGAAAATATTTTCGGAACCTACCGGCACCTATTGAGGTAACCAAAAAAGGCCTTGGAGATAATCGGCAGAAATTCGGATTGGTGGGGTTTTCCACAACTGCGAGTTCTAATTTGACCTCAGCGGAAACTTATCGCAAATAGGTTTCGCGGTAGGAGACGGACGAGGTCGAAAAATTATATTCTTGGAACGAGACTCAAAAATTATTAGATCTGTCCCCCCTCTCCCCGCTTTGATTTTTTTCTCCAAAACGCTAGCACAGGGCCTTGAGATCTAGCACAACGTAGCACAATTTGTTTTAGAGCTACCACACTCATAATAATAAGGATATACTCTAATTTATGCCGTTGGGGGGGGGGGGGGGCGCTAGGTTAATGCTAGCACCTCCGCACCTTTATTAATTGCAATACTAGCTATCACAGCTTCTTTGGAGCTGGCACAGTCTTGCACAACTAGAAAAAATGCTAGCACAATTACATTTTTGAAAATAATAGATCACAAATGAGAGAGGGGGAGGCTAAGTTAACGTTTGGGTTCTTTTGAGTGTTGGTAATGATAATTGTTATAGGAGTGTGCTTAGGCCTATTATTTTCAAACATGTAGTTGTGTTAGCATTTTTTTCTAGTTGTGCTACACTGTGCTAGTTCAAAAGAAGCTGTACGAGCCAGTATTGCCATTAAAAAGGTGGAGGGTTAGCGTTAACACAGCCCCCGGGGGGGGGGGGGGGCGGGTTAACGGACCTTTGAAATATGAGGTTTCTGCCATCATAGGGCAGTCTTGTATATTTTTCATAAATGGTGCCGGAAGCACCATTTTTATCATGTGACAT